>NKZX01000611.1:0-102500 GCA_002374535.1 Metschnikowia kamakouana
TACGTCTTTTCAGGCATATAGCACCCTGACAGCTAACCATTACCTAAACTGTACCATAATGAAGGGTAAAAGACGAAGGATGACGGTGAAGGATGAAGGTGAAGGATGAAGGATGAAGGATGGAGTAAAGATTTCCTTAGATCGGGTTATCAATGCCATGGTCCTTGCTTTGTAAAGATTAAGACAACATTCCAAGAATTTCAAACTCCTAGAGCTTCCTGGATAAGATTTTGGATAAGATTTGGATAAGAGTTTGGATAAGAGTTTGAGCCTTTTGACAGCCAATTTCTGCTTAAATTCTAACAAAATGGGAAGGGGGGGACGGACCCGTTTATATGTTACCTGTGCGCCCTGAACCTGAAACATGGCGTGCGCATACCCCGCTGTGCATGTTTCATCCTTGCATCAACTGTGCTTGGCTTGGAGCTTAATCGTTCCATACACTGGCACCCAGGTGTAGTGGTCGTCTACCAATCTTTGTAATTCAGGAGAAAGGGTTGACGTCTTAGTTTTGTATATTGTGGTTGCTAAGCTACCAGGAAGTTTCCCTTAACTAAGCTTATTCGCTACCCAGAACATACGGAGCGGGATCTCCTTTTATATGGATGTTTTCTGTTCTTTTTTTGGGCCTAGCATGGCCACTCCTTCAAATCGTCCAATAATAGAACGTACGGCATACATTTCTTAGCCCCTTTCTTAAAACCTCTTCGGACCGATACCTCCTCGGATCGATTTCATGTAGCACTCTTATTGTTTCATCTGGAAACTGCATATTGACCCATGCGAGATGTCTCACATCTCGCCTGTTCAACACTATTGACTATTCTATTCTATTCTATTGACTAGACTATTGACTATTCTATTCTATTCTATTCTATTCTATTGACTAGACTATTGACTAGAAATTATGACTAGACTGTTGACTAGAATACTGACTAGAATACTGACTAGAATAATGAGAGTCTTATGATTATGCCATGAATAAGTACCATAAGTATAGTTATGAGCTAGATATTCGGATAAGTATTTGGAGACTCTGATGGTTTATATGAACAAGAAGATTCGTCAGATGACGCGGCTTACCTACTTCCAAGTAGAGTCCAGTATCAAGTAATGGGTATTATAGTACTACACTCCTTCATTATCCATTTGATCTTCGATTATGAGATACTGAACAACAATAATGAGCAACTCTGACTACTCAATGTATGAAATAAAGTACATCTATTGTATGGTATCAATGCATGGTAATACTGCATATAGTGTGCAGTACTGTATATAGTGCAGAACCAGATGTAAGTATATGGAGTAGTATTTGGCTACTTTCCAATTTGTCGTTTTAGACTGTAGACTGTAGACAGAAAGTAGAGAAACAGTAGACAGTAGACAGTAGACAGACAGTCAGTAGACAGAATTAGACAGAATTAGACAGAATTAGACAAACAGTAGACAGAAAGTAGACAGTAGACAGAAAGTAGACTGTAGACTGTAGACTGTAGACTGTAGACTGTAGACTGTAGACTGTAGACTGTAGACTGTAGACAGAATTAGACAGAATTAGACAGAATTAGACAAACAGTAGACAGACAGACAGTAGACAGTAGACAGAAAGTAGACAGTAGACTGTAGACTGTAGACAGTAGACAGTAGATAGAATTAGACAGAATTAGACAAACAGTAGACAGACAGTCAGTAGACAGTAGACAGAATTAGACAAACAGTAGACAGTAGACAGAAAGTAGTAGCAGCCTTAACTCCGACTCATGGTCCAGAAACATTTAAAGAAAAAATCACTTTTATACCAAAAATGGAACTTTCAAAATCTCCACCATAGCATTTCTGGTAAAAACCATTGTCCTGCACATAGAGGTCCACCCGGTTTATTTTCTTTTTTATCGCCAGGTGTACGGGTTCTTCTCCAATCAAATCATACTATACTCTAATGATGGCTCTAGAACGTGTAGTTGATGAAAGTACATTTTTATTATATACAGTAATACCTAGGTGAAGAATAGCCCTCCAGCTCCACATCGCACCAGTACATCCTTCCACCTTAATACTGCACCTTAAACTACTGCACCTTTAACTACTGAACTGATTGACTCTTTGTTATTTGCTTATGACGACTGACCTGCAAATTCAAAAGAGAAAAGTTCAAATTAAAGGAAAAACAAAAAATCCATTTTTTTTTGTAATTTGCATGAAAATAGACATCAAAAGGACCAAAAATAGACGTCAAAAGGACCAAAAATCGACTCTGGAGGCTTGGTCTTCTTGATGTGAACAACAAAATACAGAATTTCTTATTTAATTCTTTTAAACTACTCAAAAGTTTTCAAGAAACTTTTAATAGGTTTTTGGACTTGGATACTGTTCTAACGGTCTAGTCTATTTTTTTTTTGAGAATCATGTAATTACCTATCATCAAAACTAATTCTAAAACTAATTCTAAAACTAATTCTAAAACTAATTCCATCTAGTTCAATTTCGTGCAGCGCAAAGAAAACATCAACAGATCCATCATTGCAACAAATCGCATCAGTACTAGTACGACTGCGAATGAGACCTATACCACGTACAGAATCGTGACCTATAATATATCCCGAACTCCGTCCTGCATGTAATATCGTATCTTCACCTATGGTATATCCAGAACTCGGTCCTGTATATAAGATAGGCTCCTTCATCCATTATAGCCCTTCATTCGTCTCGACGTCTAGTTCCAGTGCGACTTTAACACATCATACCTCGAGTTCGACTGTTGCGACTTTGTCCTGCATCCAGTACAAAAGTATCCCAGTATCTCTTATATTGGTGTACGGGTTTACTGATGATTATACTGGTGTACGGGTTTACTGTTATATTGGTGTACGGGTTTACCGGTGATTATACTGGTGTACGGGTTTACCGGTGATTATATTGGTGTACGGGTTTATTGGTGTACAGGTTTGACTAGTTTTTCGAAGTATAATCTGATTCCACTATCCTTTATTGATCGGGACTGCATATAAGTTCTATTTCAGAGTCCAATTTATATCTTTATACTCTATAGTTTATACATGGAGAATTATAATAAGTGGTGACTGGAGTAAACATTAACCTGAGTAGAGTGTATATGCAGGATGTTCTGGTAGTGATCCTAGAGTCCCATTTCTCTCTTAGAGAATTAGTCATAATTTCCGGGTTTTTTAAGCACATTATTACCTCACTATACTCGAAAAGAAATCCCAAATCAAATTTCCAAAAATCTCCAAAACTGTGGTTTTTCCTATCCAAACCTTATTTCTACAAAATATCTTTCCAATTTCCATATTCAAAAATATCCCCTTACTTGGACTGTGTATAACTATTAATTGATAAAACCAGAAATCATAAAATAATGATAATTCCCATCGTTTTTTAAAAAGATCAGCACTAATCTGGCGAGTCGTGCGAGCACCGAAAATGTTTTTTTTTTTTTTCTGGAATGGGAAGAAATTGTCACTGCATTGGACCTGTCCATGACGTTGGTGTCTTTGATGCTGTAAAAAACCAGGTGTTCCATTGGATTCTGCCCGTTTCACCTACTACTCTATCATGTATATTCGTGTCTATAAAGTCTACTCTGTTACTGCTGGCGAAAAGTATGGATGAGGAAATTTTGATTGAGAAGAATAGAAACAAAGTATAGTAGTATATTAGCAATATACAGGATTCGGCTAATAGTTAATTCTACAAGTTTATAGGAATAGAGTAGAGTACTATTTGGTAGTATTTGGTAGTGAGTGAGTGAGTGAGTGAGAGTGCATTCTCCGGCATATAAGGTCTTCGCGATATCAAAAAATCACTCCATCTAATCTCTTCAAGATGGATACTGGAGATGAGACCTCGCTGAAAAGAGTGAAGCTTGAAACGTTAGATCTGGACACTCAAGGGAGCGGAATTCAGTCGTCCGGATCCCATAGTATGAAATCGGAACCTCGTGACTCCTCGTTGTTCCTGTACAGTGAGCAAGGCCAACCTCAGGTCGTCAATGGAGAGCCCCTTTCGACCCAAGCTTTGGAAAATATGGACATGGAAAATCTTGCCATGGATCTGAATATTGATATGGAACCTAATTTAGTGGATAGAAATGTGACATCTGGAGTACTAGATCTGGCTAGTAATAAGAAGACGGGCTCTGTGCAGGACACACCATCAATTAATTCATCAACAACCACATTCAACACACCAACGCACGATCTTCAGAGCTCACTGCTAATAGATACAGAAATCTTGGCTAGTAAGCTTGGACTTCTGAGAGTACCAAAAGAAGAGCGGCTTTTCTTATTCAACCACCTCAGTGTGGAAACAAAGAAGTATTTGGAGAGTGTTTCGGGGCTCATAACCAAAGTACCAATCAATCTGCTTCCAAACAATCGTTTGAGCAATTTCCATTCCATCACATTTTCTGTATATTACGATACTGAATTCAGCACCAACCTCCAGATTTTGGAATCTTTCCTTGACTCATCCACCGTCAGCTCTGCAAAAGATATCCTGTATCATTTTGTATGGAGCCAGAAATGGGCCGAAACTTCTGAAACTGACAAAAACAACTATTTGCATTTTCTACATTGTCTAGAACAAAAAGCCGGCACTAAGGTCCTGCACTGTGCTCTTGTCAACAAGTACGATGCCAGTACTATATACATTACTGGTAAAGATGAGTTGGTGAAGCTAGGAAAAGAAATGCAGAGCGATATAGATAAGTGGCCTCGGCTTCGAGTTTTGGACTATTCCGGCAACTCGATCCGATTGGTACCTGGGGTCAAATTCCCTGATTCGCTCCAGGTGTTGAACCTAGGAGGAGGACAATCGCTTGAAACACTCTCGGGTTTCAAAATGCCTTCTTCTTTACAAAAACTTGATGTTTCTCATAATTTGATTTCGTCAATTGACTATGTGACGTTTCCCTCTGCTTTAAAACTGTTTGATCTCCTGCATAACCGCATCTACTTCCTTAATTATGTGGAGTTTCCTGCCAATCTTAAACGGCTTGACCTTTCGGAAAATTGCATTGATAACCTTAAGAATGTCAACTTCCCACGTGGGCTTACATTTCTCCTGATCCTGCGAAACCCTATCGAGTGTATAAAAGGTGTACGGTTCCCTGAGCTGATCAAGTACCTTGATGTGTCCTGCATACCCAACGAGTCCATGACCGGCATCAAATTCCCAGACCAAACGGAATCTTTAAACCTTCAACTGTCAATGACCACCACACGAGGACTCAAAGTGCCTCCCTATGTTAAATCCTTGAATTTGGCTGCAAATGGCGTCAATAGCATCAACCCTTTGAAACTCCCCAATTCAATCGAGCACTTGTTTTTGACCAACAACAACATCAAAACCTTAAGCAAGGTATCGTTTCCTTCCACACTCAAGGAGCTTTATCTAGGCAATAACTTGGTGACCACGCTCAAAAACGTTGTGTTTCCTCCATCCTTGGAGGTGCTCGATATGGAAATGGATCCACACATGGAGGATAATGAGAAGTATATCACTTCATTAAAGGAGGTGGTATTCCCTGACCGTTTAAGAGTCTTACGTCTAGGTTATCACCTGATCAAGACCATTGAATCGCTCGAATTCCCGCCGTTTTTGGAGCACTTATGCGTTCAGTACAACGATCTCCGTGTGTTCCGTAACATCAAGTTTGGGCCCCACCTCATTTCGCTAGATCTTTCGGGAAACCCAGACCTAGGATCTTTGGATAATGTGTTTTTGCCTCGAACTCTCAAAACTCTCCGTATTCCTTCGGGTTTAGTGGACAATTTACCTGCGGTAGTGGTGGAGAGGGCCAATAAGAAGGAATTGATTCTCCAGCAATCTCCCAAATTTACTGAATAGATATACTGCAGAAATCAGATGAATTTCTGGGTGATGAAGATTGAATGTATGATGAAAATTGAGTTTCTGGCTGATGAAAATTGAGTTTCTGGGTTTTCATATCTGATCCAGAATACATTAAGAAGCAAATGAGTATATTGGGCTTTTTAATAAGATCACGTGATTTCAAAACACGTGATTGGTCTGAATATGGTAATTAAGTAATCAATGATACAGGAAATATAGTGTAAGTTGAATAAAGTGAAGCTTAAAGTATGTTACCAATGTGCTTAATTCTCAATTCTCATGCACGGATGCTTATCTGCAGGACGGCTTGGGGTCGGTTTTCTAGGTTCCAGCAATGGTAGCAGACTGAAACTTGGGAATTGCAGAGATGAGACGGTCTTCATGACCCACACCAAATTTCAGCCATTTTCAACCAGTGTGTGGCTAGAAAACTAACCTTCTCTCGTGCACTACTGCATATTTCCGGCATATAGTCTGCCATGGGCCTTGCACATCCGTACATCTCCATAAATTCAAAATCACATCCAGCCCTGATATTCTATTACTCTACTCTACTAGACCTGTATCTAATATCTACACCTACATATATCTATTATTTGTTGGCTGTGACAGTGCAGGAGTTCGGTGTTGTACGTCACGTGATGCATATTATATATACAGGATCCGGCCCAAGCTACACCCTTTGGTTGCTTTGATTTATAATTTAGTGCATATGGCTGTATTTAGAAACAGGATTTGGGTTGTAATAAGAGTTTTGACAATTTAGGAATCCTTTGGATTTTCACTCAAGTATGAGCTTCGCACGACCACAAAAAAACCGACAATTCAAGACATATTCTCTAGTTTTTCACATTTCCTTATGGAAATGTTAAAGGTGGGGATTTATGCAGGTCAAAAAGTAGACTTTTCTCTAAAGAAGTCGTGAATTTAATGGAAAATCACGTGATAAGTTGTTTAACTAGGCGAAATCAGGTACTGAAAATTCCAAGTCGCCATAAAAATCTTTTATTATCACGTGATCATCACATACTACATTAGAGAAAATGATAGTTTTTTTCTCTTGACATTTATAGCTATTTGGTTAAGCTTTATAATTATTAGTGGAGGTTATGAGCCCTGCGCTTAGACCCGTACACCAACACCATCTAATTCTATAATCCTATAAATCCATAATCCTATAAATCCATAATCCTGTACACATTCCTAATCCTATTCTAGTCTTCCCTTTCATTGAAGTTTGTCTTCCTTCTCTATTACTCAGTCTATTGGTGCGCACTATACTTAATCACCTCATAATCTTTAATATACACGAACTACTCGTCGTCTTCCTCATCGGAAGAGTCCTTGTCGTCAGCCTCCTTTCTCTCCAAGAGAGCCTGCAACTCAGCATCCTCCGTAGCAGTCACAGCCTTAGGAGCCATGGTCACCTTGAGGTTTCCTCCGGCAGCTTCAATGGAGGCCGAAACCTTCTCGATGGCCTTCTCCAATAATGCAACACCCTGAGCCTTGTCCAAAGCCTGGGTAGAGATCACATACAAAGGAGCAGCCACCAACTTGGCCTTGACTTGCATCTGCTCAGTGGACTCAGCCTCTCCGGCCTTCAAAGCAGTCTTAATGGCATCAATACCCTCATACAGGAAACAAGACACTTCGACATCGGCCCGAATCTTAATAGCCTGCGGCGTCAACCTCCTGCTGATGTACAACTTCAACTCCTCCAAGATCTCCGTGGAAGGAGCATTCACCTCATCGAAAATGGTGGCGTCTGTAATGGACAACTTGAAAGCATCATACGCATGGCCATATTTCTTCTGCAACGGCCAACCAACCGTCAGGTACAACTTCTCCAACGACAAGTTGTACTTCTCTGCACAGTGTCTCAAGATCGAGTGCACAGCCTTAGACTTGTTGTATCTCTCATCACACTTGACAATATCTTCTGCAGAGACTCTTCTCTTGGAAAGATCAATATATCCCTTTTCCTTGTCCACTCTTAAAACAACCGCCACCTCGTTTTTACCCACGCGGATCAATTTTTGGATCGACCGGATTCTTCTTCTGGATAACTCACTCAAAAGCACCATTCCTTCAATGTTGTCGTACTCGAGCAACTTGACATAGGCCCCCATCTCGGCGATTTCCTGGACGTTAACCATCACCACCTCTTCCACCTCGGGGTACTTGTTTTCATAGAACCTGCAATTGGAGCTGCTCATGTTTGTAGGGTAATGGAGCGTGAGAAATTTGGTCGGTAATGACTTGACTTTTTCGCTGTTTTGGGCCGCGCACGCCCCAATCTTCCACTCCCCAAACCAACGAAAAGTCACAATAAAGAGATTAGGGTAATCATTATGGAGTTAAAAAGATTGGAAAAGAATCCAGAAGAAAGGTTATTAGTATTTGATTGGTTAAATCCATTGTAAGAGTCCAAGATATTGTCAAAACCATAGAATACCCCGAAAATTTCCAAAAAAAAAACATCAAATAATAACCAATTAAACTTAGAAGTGTTCAAAAGAGACATTTACTATGAATTTGGTTTTTATAGGGGTATCTGGAGAAAAAAGTATGGAGGACTCTGGGAAGATCAGCCAAGGGTTATCTGCAGGATGCTGCATACATATAGCTGCGAAATAATTACAAACACTCAGTCTTTAGAAATCACTCTAAATCTCCACACCCAGAACCACGTCCCAAACCCAAGCTTTTAATACTTCAACATGACTGAATTCCAAGTATACAAAGAGGCCAATTTCTATCTCCCCAAACGTTACCAGATCCAACTGATCTTAGGAAGGGGAACCTATGGAGTCGTATGTCTGGCATTAGACATGCACAATCCAGACCTCATGAAGCTTGCAGTCAAGAAGATCCTTAAAATCTCCCAAAAAGAAGTATTGATTCGAAGAGCCATTCGAGAAATGAAACTTATGCGTTTTTTCCGGGGTCACCGCAACGTATGTATCTTTAGTTATTTCTATTCCTCCATGATCTTCATACTTTTCATGCTTTTCATGCTTTTCATGATTTTCATGCTTTTCATGATCTTCATTCTTTTCATGATCTTCATAGTCATCTTCCAATCACCAAGAAAAAGTAACTTCTAGTGAAATCAGTCTACTCAATCTAGTCTAGTTTTTTGGTCCAGTTGCCAGTGTCTAGTGGCTACTCAGTCTACTCAGTCTAGTGTCTACTCAGTCTAGTGTCTACTCAGTCTACTCCAGTCAGTCAGTCAGTCCAGTCTCTTCTGGTTATTCTGGTTATTCTGGTTATGCTAGTCAGTCTACTCTGTCAGTCTACTCTGTCAGTCTACTCTGTCAGTCTACTCTGGTTACTCTAGAAACTAGAGAACTGGGAGATTCTAGTCCAGGCTAACGTCCAGAAACTCGTCTCTAGTCATCCCAGTCCAATCAAGAGCTAATGAGTCTAATCTAGACTCTAGTCTAGTCTAAGATCTGGTCTAGTCCATAGTCTCTAGTCTAGCTCTCTAGTCTCTAGGATCTAGTCCATAGGATCTAGTCTAGTCTCTGGCCTTGTCTGGATGATCCAGTGTCAAGTCTCTAGTCAAGTCTCTAGTCTAGCCTGGATGATCTAGTGTCTAGTTTTCAAGATCTAGGCTCTAGTCTAGTCTAATCTCTAGGGACTAGTTTACCCATTCTCACGAATCACGACCCTCTAGAATCCAGTGATTCTAGTCTAGTCTCTAGTCTAGTCTAGTCTAGTCTCTAGTCTACCGTGGTTCCAGTCTTAAACTGCTAGGCTATTCTGGTCTCCCTGGTTCTAATCTCCCTGGTTCTGATTCTCAAGACACTCTCATCCAAAATCTATGCTCTACAAACTCAAATGACTCTATGACTCTAGATCTTTTCATGACAATCACGATTCTCGATATATACATCTTCATCTTATACTAACTGCAGATTGTATCACTAGTGGATGTATACCTTATTACACTTTATCCCTATGAAGGACTCTATTGTTTCCAGGAACTAATGGATTATGATCTAGCACGAGTACTCTATTCACCCGTGCAATTTCTGGAGTTTCATGTGCGTAACTTCTTATACCAGATTCTTTGTGGTCTCAAATATGTTCACTCGGCCGATGTGATTCACCGGGATTTGAAGCCTGGAAATATTTTGGTTAGTTCTCGAGGTGTACTTAAAATCTGTGATTTTGGCTTGGCTAGAGCTATTCATGTATTGCCCCGCCATAGCCTGCAACCTCCTGATCCTATTACCAATTATGTGGCTACCCGATGGTACCGAGCTCCGGAGTTGATTCTTCGTCTTTCCAATTATGGGAAACCGGTGGATATGTGGGCTGTGGGGTGTATTTTGGGAGAACTCTATGGACGTCAGCCATTGATGCCGGGAAAAAGCTCCATCCACCAATTACACGAGATTGTCAAGTACTTGGGATGTCCTCAGGAGCTGTTTATACTTCGGAGTGCCAATTGGACTCCTCCTTCCGAAAGCCTGGCTCCGGTGGATTGGGCCAAGGTGTACCCATTTGCATCCAACGAGAGTTTCGATGTTTTGGAGCTGTTGTTGAAGTGGGATCCTCAAAAGAGACTCACGGTAGACCAGGTGCTCAAACACTCGTTTTTTGCCAATATTCGAGATGCTGGGAGTGAGCCCAGGAATGCTACCAGCTTCAAGTTTGGCCGTGAGGAGGATGAGAAGGATTTGGCCGTGCTCCAGGTTTTGTTGAAGGAGGAGGTGGCCGCTTTTCAAACTGAAAAGGTCAAGAACTGTGCTCACTAACGTGACTATCGTCTCTGCCATCACTATCGTCAATACCGTCAATACCGTCACTAACAGAGTCTGAAGAAAAGAGTCTGAAGAATAGAGTCTGAAGAATAGAGTCACTTCTCCAACACTGTCTTCTGTCTGCTTTCCACTGACTGTCTTGTCTCACTTCACTGACTGTCTTGTCACACTTCACTGACTGTCTTGTCACACTTCTCTATATAACTGATGGCTTTGGACTGGATATAGGCCTAAGATTCTCAGTCTGGAATATTGTACCTCAATAGCTCACTGTTCATATAGGCCATCATTTGCTCCTCTCGATTAGAGTAGTGTATAGAGTGACAGTGGGTGAGTCATTTGATATGAGCCTGGGATAACGCATTATCTGATACTAGAAACTGACTAGAGCTAGTAGTGTAGAAAATAGTAGATCCTGTATATCTTGTATATCTTGTATATCTTGTATATCTTGTATATCTTGTATATCTTGTATATCTTGTATACCTTGTATACCTTGTATAGCCTGTATAGCCTGTATAGCAGTGTTCAAGTAGTTGACTTGGAGGAGTTTTTGAGGATTCCGTGATCATACCCATTCACCCATGCTCTTCAATAACACATAATGGAACTAGAATTGGTAATAGAACCTCCTTGTGTAATCAAAGCTTGTATAAAGTGCTACTATATGCAGGCCCACCGATTCTAGTACTAATATACTATAATAATAGAATATTATAGTGGCAGTAAAAGAGTCAGGTGTCATATATCCAAGCACATTTAGCACTAGTACGGAAAGTACGTACTTGTATCACCAATATGAACACCAAATCTATACTATGCAGTACCCTGATAAACTCAAAGCAATGTGCACTAATACAATGACTTGATGATTGTCACTGATGGTGAGGCACAGAATGTTCTGATCAAATAGTGGATATTGGAGGATCCAGATAATAATCAGAAAGAGTACTCTCTCTGTCTCTCTATCTGTCTGTGCTGGAGTAGAGATAGAGAGGACCACAGGCCAGGGAAACGAGGAAGTGTGGGAAAAAACAGAGACAGATATAGAAAAAAGGTACACCCTCAATATCCTTTAGTCTATAAATAGTTAGTAGACGTTCTAGAGCTGGTCATAAAAATAGCAGTCTCAGAGTCTCAGTCAGTCAGTCAGTCTCAAGTATCAAGTATCAAGTATCAAGTATCAAGTATCAAGTATCAAGTATCAAGTATCAAGTATCAGAGTCAGTCAGTGAGTCATAGTCTCATAGTCTCAGAGTAATTGACCGAGGGTTGCTGTTAATTGACACATATTGGACAAGGAGTGATGAATGTCTAGAATGGAAAGGACTTCTTGGGGCCAATTATCACACAATATATGGAGTTCCTGCAGATATGGGAAGACCCGGCCAAAATCAAGACCCAAAGCGGGAAAGATCCAGCAAGATGATAACAATGCAGCGAGATGAAAACGCACTCAAGTTTTGGAGAAATTCTTGCTTATACCAAACCTCTGCCACTATAAATCTTATGGTAGAGCTGTTATAAGATTGGTATTCGTCATATCCATTGGTGGTCCTGCAGATAGTGGAACTGGGGGCAATAGTACTGTATAATGGTTGCAGTAGTAGTAGTAGTAACATTTCCCACTACTAGACTGGACTAACTGCCCCAGCTTTATAGTAGACCTTAGACTGCATACTAGAGATCTCTAACTTCTATCCTGCGCAGGTATCTAGTCATCATGGGGTGTCCAGAGTCAAAAATTAGAGTGGTAATTGTTGTAGAGAGTGTCGAAAGGACACACAGTACTAACAGCAGACCGTACTAATACCGAGTACACTATAAAGAGTAGATTTCTCTATCTTAACCTTATATGTAGCTTATATTTAGTCACCACTTGTCTCGATTCAGTATACTCCCATAATCCACTGCAGAGTCATAAGCGATTCTTTGTTCCGGTCAATTTAAGCAGTTTCTTCAGTTTCTGCAGAGATGTAAATCTACCAAACATTAAATATGAATGGATCTGGCAATGGCCTGCACTTCTCCACCCCAGATTCTATAGATAGTGAGTGTGCATTGGTATAAAGTATCCAAGACATAATAAGTATATGTATATAGAATAGGCAGTAGATAAAGTGGAGGAAGAAAGAGTGGGTGGAATTAAGTAAACCAGTGAAATGACGGGGGCGTGCGACTTTATATACCCCATTTTATTTTTTTGCAGCATGTTTCTCACACCCCTTGTTTCAGAATGGTGGCAAACGCATGCACACAAATGCGGGTGAAAACTATATAAGAAGCCACATTCCCTCCATTTCCATCAATAATCATTTTATTTATAATGCACCACTCAGTCCATCGATCATATGATAAATTCAAGATGTGGAGATTTGGACACCATTGATATCTCTCATGAAACCTCATGTACCATTACTATGAAATTTTTATGACTTGACCCCCGCCCCTTTTACTCTTTAAAATAGAGTTTATTGGAGTATAGACTAGATTTATACAACGTGAACTGTCATTATGAAGAAACTATAGGTTCTGAATCTCATCAGGGAATAATTATGGCAGTTCAGTGCTTTTCTATGCTACTTATGGACCTGTGCAGTATCAGTCACCAGAATGACTCCTCATTCCCTCAGTTCTAGCTTCTGCCATTAGGACATGAGCAGAATGATGTTTTAGTGTACTGAAGTGTTTTAGTACTTAACCGGGTCTCAGTACGATTCTTGTGGGCACCGAATAGGCCCATTTATACTAATAAAAAATCAGAAAGAGGGAATTCTGGATTTGGGAGATGGAAACAAAATTGGACTAGTGTTTGGGAGATGAACAGAGATCTTCTGGTTTGTCTCATGAGACTTGATTTCAATAAATGTGACTACAACGACTTATGCAGGAACAACCACCAAAACAATACCCGACTCTAATTTAAAGATTCTATTACTGTTTTGGGAAATCTAAAAGTGACTGGATGTGAAGAAAGGCTGGAAACTGGGTTAACAATTCATTATGCCTGCATATAGCAGGCCAATCGATGCATCACATGCAACCAAACAAGCCGGCACGTACATTACAAAGTACAAACGAGAGCAGAGAATGTCAGTGAAAAGACAAGCTGGGATATGACCCCAAAAAAACCAGATCGGGCTAAATCTAGGGGGTTTCCCGAATAGGCAATTGACCCCAGAGTGGCAGAAACGTGTGGCTGTGTGCAGGAACCATACCCCATCCTCGGCTGCTCAACGTACCCCACACTCTGCGCACTATATAAACCACACCATGTCCCACCATCCGCCTTCTCCCTTATTATACCATGGGCGTCGATCATCCCCACCTCGAGGTGCTCAAATTCACCGTCACCTATGACGACGGCACCAATTTCGAAGTGCAAGTCAAGGACAACGACTCTATCCACTTCCAGATCCCCGAGGACACTACCTACCAGATGACCATCCACTTCTTGGTCAAGGAAAAGACATTGACAAAGCTTAGTTATAAGCAGGAGGTCAAGAAATATACCATGGTGGTTCGGTCTCGGCACGTGGAGATTGGCGAGGAGTTTGCTCCGCTGGAAACCCCATACTCTGTTTCGTTTGACAAGGACACTACTCCAAAGGGAATGATGCTCCGTGGAGACTATGACTGTTTATCTACGTACCAAGCGGATGGCGAGGTTTTGTTCCAGGTTCCATGGAAATTGACTGTCACCAAGAAGTAACCAAAAAAGGAAACAGACTAGACATTAGACTATTTAATTCAGGACAATATATTTAACTCAGGACATATTAGGTAGGTACAAGAATATGGTATAGATACATGGGGTTGTATTTGGACAAGCATGCGGCTATATGCAGGACCAGCTCGATAACTATAGGGATGTTATTTTTTCAGAGTTGGCCATTTATTTGTAGTAAAAGAATCAGAGCAAATATGAGTTTGGCTTTTTGGCTTTGCCTATTCATTGTTTCTCCAAGACAAATCTGTCTAATCTGTCTAATCTGTCTAATCTGTCTAATCTGTCTAATCTGTCTAATCTGTCTAATCTGTCTAATCTGTCTACTGTCTAATCTGTCTAATGTCTACTGTCTAATCCGTCAAATGTCTACTCTTTTAGTCTACTGTCTACTAGATGTTCAAAATATCCTTGAATGAATTACCATACAATAGTAAAGATGGAAACAAGAAGATGTTGTGGTTATGTGCAGGACCGCCAAGAATGGAAATATCAGCTAACCTGTGGAAAGGCTGGGCCAAAAACCCGTACATCTCCCCAGAATACCAAAACAACACTAAATCGAGCCAATAAGGGTGTATTATAGTGGTTATCATGTACGTAGAGGTTAGTCACGTGCCAGACACTTCACACCGGCAGGTAAAGGCTGTTTTCCCCAAACGCAAATCTAAAAGGTATTCAGCCAGGTCACGTGATTACATACAGCCCTACAAATACGTCATACATGTTATATCGTAGCTACGTGATGACGTCATGATTTCATTCAGCACTATGTGGGGGTGCACGTGACTGACAGCGCACAGTACACCATCCTCACAGTACAGCAACGTCCACCAGCACCACCAAATGATCCGGCCGGCCTCACATGCAGGCACGTGGTACACCTCAAATGGAGCCACGCTATTGGCTCAAATCAATGAACTTTTTGCTAGGGCAGGCCCAAGTCAAAACGGCGCTCGGGTCCTCGTGGGGCCGCATGCAGGATACTCCTATTGTGGTGAGCAATTGGCTCAGGCGTATAGTGCTTGGGATACTACAGACGTTAAGAGGGTTATAATTCTTGGGCCGTCTCATCATGTTTATTTCAAGGACCAGGTTTTACTCTCCCGGTATGACAGTTACGCCACGCCTCTTGGGCCCGTGGCAGTCGATACTGTCACCACCACTCGATTGCTCGGGGGCTCTATGCAGTACATGGCCCCAGGTGCTGACGATGATGAGCATCTGTTTGAAATGCATTTACCGTTTTTAATTGCCAGATGCAAGAATGACGGCGTGCCCTTGCCCAAAATCATTCCTATTATGGTTTCCTCTTTGAGCGATGAAACCAGGGCTAACGTGGTGGATTGTCTTTTACCTTATATCGCAGACCCGTCCACCACCTTCGTGGTTCTGTCGGATTTCTGTCATTGGGGAAAACGCTTTGGTTACACGTCGTATGTGCCGGATAATCAATTATCTGCCATAGCTCCTTATACGCCTGCAAATGCAAAGGTGCCTATTTACGAGTCCATTGAGTACTTGGACAGAACGGCCATGGCTATAGCCACTTCGGGTTCTCTTGACAACTGGGACCTGTATATTGCCCAAACTGGAAATACCATTTGCGGGCAAAAACCCATTTCCATTGTTTTGGCCTTGTTGCAATCGCTCGACTGCTCGTCTTCTTTCCGGTGGCTTGGTTACTCCCAGAGTAGTCATGTTGTTCGTCCTTCCGACTCTAGTGTTTCCTATGCTGCAGGAATTGTTCAATTGTCAATTGACTAATGAGGACTGATAGAAGTGTATGGCTTTTCGGAATTGGAGAGGTGATTGGGGTAGATAGTGATAAGTATGAGATATGAATACTGAAGTGCAAGTAGAGATGAGAAGAAGTAGGTTGGAAATGTATTGGGTTCTAGAATTGGTGTAGTGGTTCCTGAATAAAAGGCTACCGTAGGTTATCTGGAGCGTCCTGCATATACCCTATTTGAACCACATGATTGTTTCCTTTCTCTGTATGCAGGTAGAGAGTGTTCAATCTGAAACCTCCAAATTTAACCGTTATACGAAGTTATTACTATAGTCTCTTTTGGACGGTTTCCTGTATATAGCTGCCTATACAAACTTCTCTGGACCAGAACTCCCTACCCATATCGTGTTTAAAGCTGTATTTATAGGGGCGACCTATTCGGAACTGCATAATAAGCATATCCTTAAATGAACAACAAAATCGTAGTGTGTGGACAATAATGGGGAGGTTACTGTTTTACGTGCCAGTCACGTGACCTCACACGGCCGGAATATGCACTTCCGGGGCTTATATCCAGTTCCGACCTATTGACTTGGGTCGTTTCATCCTCCGTCCAAAAAAATATTTTCAAAAACGGTTTGCTGTTTTGATATCCCCTGAATTTCGCCATACGTATATATCATGGAGAAGCCAAAAAAATCAGTGTGTGGAAATCTACGTAAGGCCATGGATGCGTCACGTGACCTTTCCGAGGGTCAAAATGCACTCCAAATCAAATATCCATACTTGTATAGTACTGCATATTGATGGACTAGCTAATACTGTGACTAAGAGTATTTAAGACGTGCGAGACTCGTACAAGTGGAGGGGAGAGTGGAGTAGTAAATCAAAGAGGTAAAGATGTAGACTTGATCGTAGACTGTATATAATACAGGCTATACTGCATATAGACGTTTGAAAGCCCATATTGATTATATCAATTCAGAAAAACGTCCACAGGCAAAGTGTTGGAAGTGCTCAAATAGGTAGCAATATGAAGGTAGTTTCGAGTGTTTCAGGCGTGTTTCAGGTGTGTTTCAGCTATTTCAGCTATTTCAGCTATTCCAGCTATTCCAGCTATTCCAGGAAACTCAGCTCACCTCTAAACCTTGCTTCCAACGGTATTGGCTTCAACACGACCATAATTGTACTCAGAAATCTAGCCATAGACCTGGGTCTAGAGAATACAGACAAGGTCACATGACTAGTGGAGTGCATACACCCACCAGGATCTATGCAGTCGATCGGTTTTGTACCACCACTAATTTAATATAAAAGGATCCATCATCCCGTTTCCAATATCAAGTGTTTTTTTTCCTGGAGTTTACTTTGGTGTCCAGTGGTTGCACGGAGGTGGTGCATACAACCACATCAACGCGCCCTCAGCCCAACCTTCCATACACCGGCCAACCACTCCACTTTCCACCTCATACCTCCACCACTAATACTTAATCCATAATAACCACATTCCGCCATCCATGAAATCCACGTGAAACAGACGCCGCTCCCACCTGCACACAGAGACCCCTTCCTAACCTCATATCCCAGCGCCATTTCCCGCTACCGCCCCACCCGAAATCCCCATGGACCAAAAGTACTTTGGCAAGGCCAAGGCCGCCGATCTCCGGGCTGAATTGGAACAAGCTCGTAAGAAACTGAAACCTCAACAACGGGTTAAGATTGTGCTTAAGAAAATCATCTCCAATATCATCTTGAACCGCCAAGAACTAGCGGTGTTGATGAGTGAGGTGATCCGCTTAATGGTGATTGACGACTATGAGATCCGCCGCCTCTGCTGCCATTATATCGTGCACTATGCCGAACTCAACCATACCAGCTTGGAGGCCCTAGACTTTTTCCGTCGCTTCCTTCTGGATCTGGACCCCATGCTCCGTGCCCTTGCTATACGCACCGTGTCGTCTATAGCACTCCCCCAATTTGTGGACTTGGCTATGGCTGCCACCAAACCGGCTCTCCAGGATTCTAGTCCACATGTCCGAACTACAGCGGCGTTTTCTGTGGGCCGTATCTTCGACCATGACCTGAAACGGACCGTTAGCCTCCTGTACATTGAGGCCCTTAACGATTTGCTCTATGATGAGAACCAGACCGTGGTATGCAATGCTTTGGCGGCATTGAACCTGATCACAGAGAGCTCCTCATCGCTCAACCTCAAAATCAATAAGGACCACTCGTTGGCCTTGGTGCGTAACGTGTCGTTGGCCAATGAATGGCACCAGATCTATTTGCTCAATGCTGTCATGCTGTATGTGCCGGAAAAGAGCATGGATGCCGTGGAGGTGCTCCAGTCGGTCTTGCCGTGCTTGCAGCATGAGAACCTGGCCGTGGTGATCAACGCCGTCAAGGTGGTCATGTACCTAGCGAACTATATCGAGACTCCAGAACTTGTGGCGCAGGGCCTCTCCAAACGGCTTGGGTCCGTGGTGGTGGCACTTCTCTCCAAGCCCCCGGAAATCCAGTTCTTGGTCTTGCGCAATGTCATCTTGCTTCTTCTTGGCCGCAAGTACTTGCTCTCCGTGGCCGTGCTGCTGTTTTTCTGGAACTTCGATGACCCCATCTACATCAAGGACACCAAGCTCGAGATCATCTACCTATTGGCGGACGAAACCAATATCGACGTGGTGTTTCGGGAGTTGGAGGAGTATGCCACGGAGGTGGACGTTAAGATGGCCCGGAAAGCCATTCGTGCTTTCGGAAACCTCTCCATCAAGTTAGACGTGGCTGCCACGCGGTGTGTGGAGATCCTCTTGGAATTACTCTCCAATGACATCTCATATATTGTGCACGAGGCAGCGGTGGTGCTCAAGAATATCTTGAGAAAGTACCCCGGCAAGTTTGACTTTGCTATCGAGGCCATTGCTCGGCATTACCGAGTGGTGGAGGAGGCAGATGCCAAGGTGGCCATCACGTGGATAGTGGGCCAGTACCCCGATAAGATCCCCAATGTGGACGAGGTGTTGGGGCACTTTGTCAAGACGTTTGGCGAGGACCCGTTGGAGGTGCAGTATGCGCTTTTGAATGCCGTGGTCAAGTTCTATGTCAAATACCCCAAGAGAGGCGAGCAGTTTGTGTTGACGGTGTTGAAGTGGGCCACGGAAGAGTGCAACAACCCCGACTTGAGGGACAGAGGCTTCTTCTATTGGAAACTCATCACCCACCCCGAAAACAACGGCACCGATGCAGGTTTCCAGGGCAAAACAAAGGAGATTGTCATCAACATCGACCCAGACATTACTGCAGACAATGAGAACATCGACCCGGCCATCACCGAGGAGTTGGAGTTGAACATCGGGTCGTTGGCCTCGATTTACTTGAAGTCTGTGAAACATGTGTTTCGTTTGGCCAAGAGGAGGCAGTTGGTTCCATCGCCGGCCCTCCAGCCCAGGGCCCGTGAAAAAGAGTTTGCCCAACTCAATAGGGCCACGGGTGAGCCTGTGGAGATGCCGGCCCGGGACATCACTCGGCCCGAAGTGCCGGCCAAGCCTCATCACCATAAACCACTTCCGGCCATCAAGGAGGGAACGATCGAGGCGAAGTTCGAGGGAAAGCTGATGGCATCTTCTGAAAGCACCTTGTCGAAGTTGTCACGAACAGCATCCAAGCTTAGCCGGAAGAAGAGTTTTCGGACCTAATAAACATACTCTTCATCTATTTCTTCTTCTTCATCTATTTCTTCATCTATTTCTTCTTCTTCATCTATTTCTTCATCTATTTCTTCATCTATTTCTTCATCTATTCATCACTTCATTCTTCCTTCTTCGTCTATTCTTCTTCTTCTCTGAGTCTCCTTCACAATCTGCACGTCTCTTGCAAACTTCACTGAATTGGCATTGCTGGCCACGGAATCAGTCACAATCTCCGGCATGTTGGGTTCCGGCCCCTCCAACACCGAGTCCATAAACTCATCTGTTGCCCTTCCCAAGATCACCGCCAAAATAATAAGTGCTGCTGGTTTCGACATCACCATCATATTCTCCTTGCAGAACGTTCCGGCCACACACAAAGGACACCCCCATAGACACTCACAATCGAGGATTCTCTCGAACGTGGTGATGAGGATTTCGTCGATATACTCGAACGTTTTGCCTGCCATTCCCGAGCCCGTTTCTCCACCTTTGGAGTCGTGGAAAATGAGCCGGGGTGGTCTTCTCCTTAGGCTTTGTCGTTGGGCAAACTCCTTCTGAGGTGCCTTGCACTCGGTAGACAATTCTGAATCTGCTCCATTGGGCACAAACTTGGCATTGGGGTTGGTGGTTGCTCCTCCAGTGATGAAAAGTGGTAGAACGTTCATCACACCATGTTGTGCTGCATGGATCCCACCCGCAGGATTAAGCTTCTTGGTTTTGATGAAATCAAGGGCTTGGCTGGGGATATCGATCCAGAACCCCTTGGACCGGAGCATCACGGGTGGGTTTTTGACCTCCACGGCCTCCAAGATCTCTCCCTTGCGATTGACCTTGAAATAGCCAAAAACAATGATGGTGGTTTGGATTTTGCCGTAGAAAACAGGCAAGTCCAGCTTATGGCCCTGCACGTGGAGCTGCTTGACCAACTCAATCTCCAAAGGGTCCACGTCCGAAAAGTCCCGCTGCTGGGTGGTCCAGGAGACCTGCACACGCACCACCTTGGCATACCGGCCCTCGGGATTGAACTCCTTCACCAAGTAGGGGAATCCCTGGTGGAGAAAAATCCCTCCTTCGTATAAGGTGAAGCTGGTCCTCAGCTCCTCCACTTCCTCAATGATGGTGTTCTTTTCATGCGTGATGTCCACCACCGCATACATGTTCTGCTCAATGGCTCTCAACGATACCTTTTCCGAGGGCCACGGCAAGTAGTTCGGGTTGGTGTGCCACTCGCCATGGTCATCGATGCAGAGCTTTTCCTTGGCAATGTCCAGGACTTTTGCACCCATCACGTCACTGGATGCAAACCATTGGAGATCTCTTTCCAAATTCAATGGCCACTCGAACGCTGCACACTGCAAATGCATCGAGAGCACCATCTGGTTTGAAGTACCGTCCAAAAAGCCATCGATCATAAGATCCTCATATGACTTTTCACACAACTCCTTCGGGTTGCGGAGGTAATACCGATCCACGGGTGAGTTTCCACACACCAAGATGGCCAAGCTGCCTTTGGACGACTTTCCTCTTCCAGCACGTCCAAACTGCTGGTGCAAATTCAGCTTCAGAATGGGGAACCCACACGAAATCACCACATCCAAATCCGAGAGGTCGATGCCCAACTCTAGGGCATTGGTGGCCACTATAGCACGGAGATGGCCACTGAACATCTTTTGCTCGATGGCTCGCCGGTCACTTTTGGCATACCCTCCTCGATACGCCATGACGTCATGTTCGCTAACCGAGTTGCCTGCCTGTTCGTTATTTTTGATGAGAAGCTTGACCTCTTTGATGAGAAGCTCGCAAACGGCCCGAATGGGGCAGAACACAATGGCTTTGATTGTGGGTGAGGACGAAAGAAGATGCACGAGGATCTTGGCCAGCTCTCCAATGATGCTTTCTCTGGGAAGAAACGCCGATTGGATTGGAGATTCGAGAGAAAGACTCGTTTCTTCCTCCAGACTCTCCTCCTCCAAACTTTCTGCATTCCTTTTCCGGTCCACCTTATTAAGATTCTTCCGGTTCACTTTAATCACCTTCTGGGGCAAGTCCCGCTGCCCGTTCTTATTCATCAAGATCGGAGGCTCCCACACCACCATCTTCTTTTCCGTACTCGGACTGCCGTCGTCATGAACATGCAAAAGGGCACTGGCCTTGGGGAGTGCACAGAGTGTCCGGAAACTCTTCTCTGGGTTTTCAATGGTGGCTGAACACGAAATATAAATAGGAATGGATTCGTTGAGTGTCAAAATCGCCCGGAGCCGGTTTAACCGGGCCATCACATACGACACATGCACGCCAAACGTGCCCTTGTACACATGCAACTCGTCCAAGATCACGTACTTGAGGCTATGCAAAAACTCCAGCCAGCCTTTTCCTTGACCATAGTCATTAGTGCAATTGGGAAGAATCGAAGCGTGTATGGCGTCGGGATTTGTGAATATGATATCGGCCGTATTGCGAATGAACGCCCGGTCCTTTGAAGGCGTATCTCCATCGTAAGTGTCCACATAGATCTGCCGTTTTTGGGGAAGGTAGGAGATGAGCTCACGTAGATGCCTCATCTGGTCCTGTGCCAAAGCTTTGGTTGGGAAGATGAGTAACGCGGTGGTGGTTCTTTTCTTGGTGTTGATCTCCATTTCTGTATCAGCAAGAATATCGTTCAAAATCGGCACTTGGTAGATCAACGACTTGCCCGAACTCGTGGATGTCAGTGCTATCACGTGCTTCTTCTCCGTGATGATGGCCGAGAGTGCCTGTGCTTGATGGAGGTATAGGCCTGTATTTTCTGCATCCACGCCTTTGTAGTGCCATAAAGCATCGGTCAAGTCCCGGTGTATAAGGCCTGGGGCCATGGGCACAACCCGGGCTGCACGTTCCTTGGTTAGAGTATGCATCAGTTTAATCTGGCCTTTGAAAAGCGGCTCTTTTTGAAGCATTTGCACCATCTCGCTTAGTTCAGGTTTTTCGCCAGTTATGGCTGTTGTTTTTTCACTCAATAGTGATGCCGGGTCCGCTAACTTGGGTGGTGTGGGGATTAGACCCAGACATGTTTCCACCAATGACTTCATGGGAGCTTCCTCCTCTGATTCTGCCAGAAACAGTGCCAAAAACGTATCCACACATTCCCGAAACAGAGTGTTTCTGGCCTGTATGATAGCCAAGAGCTGAGGTTGCGAAAGGCTGTCCAATGTCATTTTGCTAGACGTGGAGAAGAACGGCAGAGGCTCTTTTCCTTTCTCGGACTTGGCCCGTTTGGTCCCATTCTTTGCTCCTTTCAATTTAGACCCAATACCTTGTGTCCGTACATCACAAAACTCAAAGATAAGTAACTGCTTCTCTGGTTTTTCGCCTGCAAACTCCCGTGACGCTACATCGTAAGCATCATCGAGTGTTTTGGGCTGGTTCTGCTCGTACCCTTTCAGCCAGGAAAACTTGAGCTTCTCCGCATGCTCAAGGAGAAGCTGGTTCTCGTCGAAATAGTCAAACGACACGTCTCCTGCCGGCAAGAGGTGCTTGATGATCTGTAGGTCGAGAAGCGTGAGCTCTGGGATTAGTTTGAGGAGCTGGTCCACAGTGGGGATAGTCTGGGGAGAGAATGCCCTGAGAAATGTCACATGGGTATTAATCTTGGTGAACTTCTGGTATAGTTCGGCGAAAAAGGACGGCCAGGGCATAAAGAGACCGTAGGTTTGACAGGGAGTCACGTGAGCAGATCGATCAATGTTCACGTGACTGGAAGATGTACCGAATATTGTCCCTGTCATGCGTCCCTATTTGATTGGTCACGTGCGCCGGGTATATCTGACTCTAGGATTTATCACGCAGCTTGAAGTTGCCACAATTCACCCCAATGGTTGCCCCAACCAAACTCCAGTTGTTGGCAGTCACGAACCAGCTTATCTTTGCATGACCACTTGAAACCAGGCACAGCGGCACGTGACTCGCACCCGTGTTGCAGCAATCATTCCCTCCCAACCAGGTATAAAAACCCCAAATTCCGAATCATTCAGGTCCCACCAAAATAGCAAACTCGAGTATTTCGAATCGAATTCCTCCAAAAATTTAAACAAATTTCCAATTCTTACTTTCACAAATCCAGAAAACCATAACAAACTTTCAACCATGGGAAAACTTTCTTCCATAGTACACAAGCTTGAAAGCCATACCATTTCGGGACTCACCAAGGCCGACGACGCCGTTTCCCCAAAAATCACCAAGAAGCAGATCATCCAATCCCGCCTCAACTTTGGTGTCAATTTCGGTAGCACTTTTGTCCGAGAAAAGTGGATCTACCCCTCTCAATTCCCCGAAGGAACTGAGACTGAGTTGCAGGCAACAAAGAAAGACTATCAATCCAACAAGGACGAAGCCAGAAAGAAGTTGGAGAAGCATTGGACTTCGTATGCTTCCGAAGACGACTGGAAGTGGTTGCAGGATCACGGCGTCAACTCCATCCGTCTTCCAATTGGCTATTGGAATGTGGATGGAGGCAAGTTCACCAACGGCACCAAATTTGCTGAAGTCGCCGGTGCGTACCAGAACTCCTGGAAGATTATCAAGTCCCATTACATTGAGCCTGCAGGAAAACACGGCATTTCTGTGTTGATTGACTTGCACGGGTTGCCTGGTGGAGCCAATAGTAACGACCATTCGGGAGAGACCTCAGGAGGCAAAGCAGAGTTCTGGCTGTCATCATCTTATCAAAAATTGGCCGTTGACGCATTGCAGTTTATTGCCAAGGATTTGAAAAAGTATGAAAACATTGCAGGAATCCAAATCGTCAACGAGTCTGAGTTTTCCCAAAACGCCAAGGACCAGAAGCAGTACTATGCAATGGCTTTGAAGGCCATCCGCCTGCAGGACTCGGCAGTTCCCGTGGTGATTTCCGATGGCTGGTGGCCCAATCAATTTGCAGAATGGGTGCAAAAGGAGCAAGGCCTGGACTGTGCAGGTCTCGTGGTTGACCACCACGTATACCGGACATTTTCCGAAGGGGACAGAAAAAAAGACGCCGAAAAAATCACCCACGACTTGGAAGGTGACTGCCTCACGAATCTCACCAATGGGGGCTCCGGTGTGGACTTCATGGTGGGCGAATGGTCCAATGTGCTCGATGGAAATACCTGGAAGTTGAGCGGCGTTGACCCCAACGATTCCGGAAACCAGAAGCGGGCCGAATTGGTCAAGAAATATTCCCAAACTCAAACACGCTTGATCCGGGAGAGAGCCAGCTATGGCTCGTATTACTGGACATTCAAGTTCGAGTCTGGAAACGGCGGTGAGTGGGACTTTAAGCAACAGTACGGCACCTTTGAGGCACCGCGCGTTTCTGTTCCAGATGAAAAGAAGTTCAAGGAGATTCTCGACCGAGAGTATAATTGTCACGTGGACTACTGGAAGAAGACCAGTCCTGGAGGGAAATTTGACCATGAAAAGTACAAGGAGGGCTTCAAGACTGCATGGAGCGACTCGGTTGAATTTGCCAAGGCCAAGGCCCTCATTGGGCGCAAACAGGCAGTGAAACTTGCCAGAAAGCAGCAAAGCATCAAGAGATACGGCAAGCTGGACTTTTTCTGGGAATGGGAACAAGGCTATGATAAAGCAATTGAGCAGTTTGCCAAGAGCATCTAGTCTGCCAAAGGTACATTTTGGTGTCTTTTGAAGATTGCAGTGGTGAAGAACCTTTGCAATATGGAGAGGCACGGGCCTTTACATCGTGGGGAGGCACGGGTGTGGCCTCGCAAAGAAATAAACATGACCTAAGTCGGTGTTCCTGTACCCAGTGCAGCAACTCCCCAAGGCAAGTCTCCTGCAGCAACCCTATTCTGCTGCGAATTCACCGTTTCCAGTAAACAGGTACTCTCTTAGCTCAATAGACACCTCGTACTGAAATGCTTAGTAGTTAGTCGTAGAACCATTCCGAACAGGTGAGTGTTCCAATCTCAATAGTCAATTTATGTTCTTCTCTAAGTCATTGTCATTTATATGTTTACGGTTAAACCAAGAGCGGACAGGGCGTCTTTATAGAGGAGCCGCCGCTTTTGTGGGCGTCATGTTTCAGAGATACATATTGCTTGATGTTTCACAAATGCAAGCCCCCTACATTACATAAGCACGCATCCCCTATGTTTCAAAGGTACATACCCCCATGTTTCGGGTATTTCTGTGCTTCCCAATGTGTTCTTGCAGCATTCCAAAACGAGAATAACCAGGCCTGTGCGTCTGCACTATTCCGGCTTCGCACCTCCACATGCGTCACCCCTATATAAACCTGCGCTCGCCACCTCTATCTTATCTGCTCATATTATCTGCTAATATTACCTACAGCTTAGAAAGACACGGCATCAGCTAATATTTCCTTCCAGAATACGTTGATAAGGCCTGAAATCACCTAGAACTCGTTTTACCACTATGCAATTCTCCAGCCTCTTGGCAATTGCCATGGCGCTTCTCGGCGCCGACGCCAAAACCTTCTCCACCAACTTAAACAAAATCCCCGTGGATGAGACCCTCGATGCCGCCCTCTTCGAGCAGTACACGTCCTCTTTGGCCGACAAGTACATGAGTGCTTTCGGCCAGGCCCACGGCCAGGTCAACCGCCAGGGAGGCCAACAGGTGGCGCAGATTCCATTCGTGGAGATGGCGTCCAACCATGAAACGCCCTTGACCAACTACTTGAATGCTCAGTACTACACTGAGGTCCAGATTGGTACTCCAGGCCAAGCTTTCAAGGTCATTTTAGATACCGGGTCGTCCAACTTGTGGGTGCCCTCGCAGGAGTGTGGCTCGTTGGCCTGCTTCTTGCACACAAAGTACGACCACGCGGCCTCCTCCACCTACAAGAAGAATGGCACGGAGTTTAAGATTCAATATGGCTCTGGAGCCATGGAGGGATACGTGTCGCAGGACCTCTTGACCATTGGTGACTTGGTGATTCCAAACCAAGACTTTGCCGAGGCCACCTCCGAGCCGGGGCTTGCCTTTGCCTTTGGCAAGTTTGACGGAATCTTGGGTTTGGCTTACGACACCATCTCCGTGAACAAAATTGTTCCTCCTATCTACAACGCCATCAACCAGGGGCTTTGGGACAGCCCACAATTCGGGTTCTACCTCGGAGACACCAATAAGGATGAGAACAACGGAGGGTTGGCCACTTTCGGAGGCTACGACAAGTCTTTGTTCAAGGGCGATCTCATCTGGTTGCCTGTGAGAAGAAAGGCATACTGGGAGGTTAGCTTCGAGGGTATTGGTTTGGGAGACGAGTACGCCGAATTGGCTAGCACGGGTGCTGCCATTGACACCGGAACGACTTTGATCACCTTGCCTTCGTCTTTGGCCGAAATCATGAACGCCAAGATCGGTGCTACCAAGAGCTGGTCCGGCCAATACCAGGTTGAGTGTGATGCCCGTGACAACTTGCCCGACTTGACGTTGAACTTTGGCGGCCATAACTTCACTTTGACGCCATACGACTACACTTTGGAGGTTTCCGGGTCGTGTATCTCTGCATTCACTCCCATGGACTTCCCCGAGCCAATCGGAGACATGGCCATTATCGGAGACGCCTTCTTGAGAAAATACTACTCGGTCTACGACTTGAAGAAGAACGCCGTGGGTTTGGCTCCTGTCAAGTAATGGCTATACATGGCAACTAAACTACTTATGCTAACAAAATTCTAGTTTCCTATTTTAACATTTTCTATTCTTTCTGATAATATGCTCATGCACTATTAATAGTGCTGTTATATGCAGGATGTTCCATTAGCGACCTGCGCACAGCATCGCGTAGCCAGCCATCTATTTTGCAGACGCACTAAGGATCACTCAAAATTGGCATGGAAACCACGACTAAATTGAGCCACCCAGAATTCTGAAACACCCCAAATTAATCTGACACAATCTGAAACACTGACATCTGAAACACTGACATCTGAAACAGTGAAATCTGAAACACTGACATCTGAAACAGTGAAATCTGAAACAGCTGTGAAACACACCTGAAACAATCGATCTGTCTGATCTGTCTCTGTCCACTGCCTGATCTGTCTCTGTCCAATCTGTCCAACTGACTGTTATTTCTAATCAGTCAAATGAGCCAGCTGTCCATGGAATGGCGGCATTATATGGCCGAAGACGGGTCCTCCAAAAGCCCCACCTCCAGTACTCCCCACAAGCCACACCAGCATAAAAAAGGCCTGGGTCTAGAAGTACCTTTTGGGCAGAAAAACCCAACCTTGAACCAGAAGAACAATTCCAGCCAAGACTCCACTCCCTCCTCGGGATTCCCCTCCCTGATCTTCGCCAGTCCTTCGGGTCCTCCTCCAGGCATGAAACCCCACACCCTCAGACTAGACACACAACCCAAGGGAAAGAGAAGACAAAATAAGCCAAGAGAGATCAGGCTTGCCGGAGAGTCTGGATCAAAAGAGCCAAAGGTCCCAAGAGAGTCCCAAGAGGCAGCATCCCGTTCAAAATGGACGCAGTCCAAAGACCCTTCGTCAGGGTTCAAGTCTTCGCCTGATCTGTTCATCCATACAGACCACACTGAACTGAACCGACTGGTGGAAATCTCGCTCCCATATTATAACATCTCCAACTATAGCCAGCTGGTCAACACGTTCAGCATGCTAGCAGGTATGGAGAGCAACAGCGTGTCGATCCAGCTGGGAGGAACGAGGTCACGTGCCCGGCTGATCCAGCTGGGGTCCATTCAGTCTGTTTCCAGATCCTTCAAGCGGCCCTCCCTCAACCAGGTTCCTCCCCGTTTTTCCCAGTTCATCTTGGACCAGACCAAGGTCCACCCCCACTCCACTGGCCAATGGGATCCAGCGGAGAGCAGCCAGAATGATGCCATTGGCAAGGGTGGAGATGAACCAGCAAAAAATGATTTGGCCAAGTCCAAGCTGTCCAAGCTGTATGGACCCAATGTCAAGACGTATGGCAAGCCCGACATTGTCAGAGATATCTCCAACCTGATGGACTCACAGGCCACCATTTTTTCCACCAAACCAGAGGACTCCAGAGAAGCGCCTTCTCGTTGGGCTGGCCGGTCTCTTCGAGCCACCTCTCTTCGGCGAAGGCTCACGTCCAAAAAAAAGACTCCTGTTCCCGAACCCACCGTTTCTGATACTGCATCTTCGTTAAAACGGGCCAAGGCCATCAGGTACACCGGAAAAACTCGCCAGATCCGCACGTACATGAGGCAGTTGTATTACCGGCTCAAGAAACGGTTTTCCCAACTCTTCACCTTTTCGGCCGGTCCAAAAAGAGCCACGTCCAACGTCAAGATGAGACGCCACAAGACCTTGGTGCGTAAGAAACGGCCCGAACCCAAGAACCCAGCCGTGCGCCGCCACTTGACCATTTCGGGGCCTTTAGAAAACCCCACCTTCACCGGCGCCCAGAGAGTCGACCATTTGTCAGACGACTTGAAGCGGTCGGCTGGTGCAGACATTGATGCCCAGGTGTCTGACCTCACCAACGAGCAGCTTGGCAAGTATAACCACTTATCGAATTATCTCGACGAACAGCGAGAATTGAATATCCAGCAACGGGATTTGAGCCAAGTCAATGAAGAGAAATCTGAACTCAAGGTTCCCAGTCTTGAACTGAACCCGGTCCCCAATGTCCAAGGACAATTGCCAAAGGCCATTTCGCTGGCCATTCTCTCCGAGTCAAGCTCCGCTCCTCCTCCCCCTCCTCATGGATACAAAATAGCTCAGGAAGCTGCAGGAATCTCTGTGCAAGAGCAGGAGGCTGAACAATCTCGAGTTTCAGAACAATCCCTCTTGCAGAGCACGTGGAAATCGTATCTCTCCAATGTGGTCCTGCAGAGAATCCGCTTGAGGCAGGAAATCGTCCTTTTCCAGGCCCTTCTTGCCAACGAGCCGGTGCCGGAATTCTTCGCCCGCCATTCCGAGGATATCGTGTCTGATCTTTTGCTGAGACACTCCACGCTTGGAAACAAACCTGTGGTGGAAAAACACTTCACTGAACCTGAAGCGGAAATCAACATGCCTCGCTTGCCCAGTGCCATCACCCAGAAAACTGATGCCGATTCCAGCTCTGTGCACACCATGGACAGTGGAGCAGATGCCCCCTCCATCCATAGCTCTGAAACCACATCCATCGCTTCCCGTTTTGAAGACGACAATGTGCTGGAGTTCCAAAAGGTGCTCAATCGCCGCTCCATGCTTGGAGATATGCTCAACTATGACTCCGATGAGTTCGATACCGACGACACCTCGGAAATCGCCGACACCGATACCGACCTTGCTCTGCAATCCGTGTACTCCAGCTCCTATGCTGCTTCTAGCAACATTCTTTTGGACCGCCAACGCAGTGTAGTGGAGAGGTACGGTACCGTCAGCCGGAGACCAACCATGCCCAAAAGAAGAAACACCGATAAGAGCTCGATGTACAGCTCCAGCATCCAGGGCTCCACTTACCTCATTACCCGGTCTCCAGGAGTAAACAATAATCTCTGTGGAAGGTCCTAGTCATAAATCAGCGGACAATAGATCCATATATCCAAAGTCATAATTAATCCAAAACCCATATGATCAAAAGCAAGAAAAGTATCGAATGGCTAGACAGCACAACCACTGAGAACTGAAGCTCATGTCATTTGAAATCGACCAGTATTGACCAAAATAAAAATCAATCAGTGTAGGCCAAACGAAACAGTTCAATCAAATCACAGTGTAGACCAGGAAGTTAATTGGCCGGAGTTTGACATGGTGATGATTGACTCATGATGTAATATTCTTATGCCTTCTCAACCATCTGATTTCCAATACCTCTCTTCTTGCTAGGCTAGTATATCAAGTTCCAATTCCTCAATTGACTTACCACTAGATCCAGTCAGGCCACTCATCATACCAATGTGATACACCGCACCAATGCCAGTCGGTTGCATTCACCTTCATACCAACATCAAACCAATGTCACGCAAATATGGTAGTAGGGTACTTATATGTCGAGCCCAGTCCATTCAATTCCTTGAAGGCAATGTAAGTCATTCCAATTCCCTTTAAACCACAACCACATTTTGATAGGTACAGGAAAACCCTTAACCATTTCCCAATGCATTCCCCAATACATTGCCCAATACATTGCTAAGCTTTCCTTGAATGGATATTGGCGCTCCATCACACTTTCCTCGATATAGATTATTCTTGGAGCATCAAAATATTCCATATCACACTATGGTACTGGCCAGTATTAACAGTGACTCGAGTTGCCGGTTCAGGCCTTTCCCAGTATTCTCTCCATGCCTCTCCGATATCCACTGGTTAGGTTATAAAGTGAGAAAACCAGACTAGATGCACTTTAGTTCCCGTTCACTTCTTCTTTAACTCTTTTCATATCATAGTATCTGTTCCTATTAAGCCTTTCTCCTTTTCTAATGGGTACTAGGTACCAGACGTAGACATCCAATACTGAAGTCAACGATCATCAATTGACAAGCCATGAGAAGCTTAGAGCCCTCAAGGATACAGACCAAAGTCCAGGTCTCTCGATAATAACAATTCTGATTTTTGAATTTGGTTGGTCCTGGGCTAAGCAAAGAGTTACCAAGAGTTTGGCCAACAATAAACACTGATTACTCGTATCCAAAGCTGCCATTATGGCTTGCAACTTTCATATTGTCTTATGGAGATGAACCTGATTGTCTGGATGCTTTTTTTCCAAATAAACAGTTTAGTCTTTGGACGTCGTAGACCCTAATGATGTTCATTCAGTGATGATAACTTAGCATTCGATAACTCAGCATTTGATAACTCAGCATTTGATAACTCAGCATTTGATAACTCAGCATTTGATGAGCTACTAAGTAAGTTCATTTAGATTGCTGGTTTGCTTGTTTTCCGGTGGATTTCAGATTCCTAGCATTTTTTTGTATGGGCTCATTCTTGGGGGGAGGCCTCCTTATATACTACAGAGCCCCGCGTTTCAGGTTTTGCAGCCATGCGGTCTCATGTACCGCGACTCCCCTCAAAACTATAAATAGGCCTCCGAAGTGTCTACAATCTTTAACACATTCATCATGATTGAGGATAATATATACAGGAAGACCTAGATGTTGACCTAGTTCTTTGGCTCGGAAGAGTCCTCGGAGTTGTTGTTCTCGTTGTTCTTGTACAACTTCTCGAAAGCCTTCAAAGACTCGTTCTGTAAGTCCTCAGTCTTGGTCTTCAACTCAGAGGCATCCACCTCCTCGCCGGCCTGGGCCTTGACGGCAATCTCTCTCAAGGAGGCGATTTGCTCTCTAAGCTTGTCGGCGTCGGCCTGGTCGATCTTCTCCTTGAACTCGTTCAAAGAGTTCTCGGTGTCATTGCACAACTGGTCGGCTCTGTTGGCGTTCTCAATGGCCTCTCTTCTGGCCTTGTCGGACTCAGCAAACTTCTCGGCGTCTTGCACCATCTTCTCGATCTCGGCGTCGGACAAACCGGAGGAACCGGCAACGGTGATAGAAGCGTCCTTGTTGGAAGCCTTGTCACGGGCGGAAACCTTGATGATACCATCGGTGTCGATGTCGAAGGAAACCTCGATTTGAGGCACACCCTTAGGTGCAGGTGGGATACCGGACAAGGTGAAGTTTCCGATCAACTTGTTGTCTCTAGTCAACTCTCTCTCACCCTGGAACACTCTGATCTCGACGGAGGTTTGTCCTGCAGAGGCCGTGGAGAAGATTTGCGACTTTTTAGCGGGGATGGTGGTGTTTCTGGAGATCAATCTAGCAAACACTCCTCCCATGGTCTCGATACCCAAGGACAAAGGAGTCACGTCCAAAAGGACAACGTCCTTGACCTCACCGGCCAAGATACCACCTTGAATGGCGGCACCCATGGCGACGGCCTCATCGGGGTTGACAGCCTTAGATGGCTCCTTACCGAAGATGGACTTGACGGTCTCAATAACCTTTGGCATTCTGGACATACCACCAACCAAGATGACCTCGGAGATGTCAGAGGTGTTCAAACCAGCATCCTTCAAGGCCTTCTTACATGGCTCGACGGTTCTCTTAACCAAAGGCTCCACCAAGGACTCGAATTGAGATCTGGAGATCTTTTGGTTGATGTGCTTTGGACCAGAGGCATCGGCAGTGATAAATGGCAAGTTGATCTCGGTGGACACGGTAGAAGACAACTCGATCTTGGCCTTCTCAGCGGCCTCTCTGATTCTCTGAATGGCCATTCTGTCCTTCTCCAAGTCAATGCCAGACTCCTTCTTGAAGGTCTCGACAATGTTTCTAACCACAGCAATGTCAAAGTCCTCTCCTCCCAAGTGGGTGTCACCGTTGGTGGACTTGACCTCAAACACACCAGCTCCAATGTCCAAGACGGAGATATCAAAAGTACCTCCACCCAAGTCGAAGACAGCCACAACCTCACCGTCGTTCTTCTCCAAACCGTAGGCCAAGGCAGCAGCAGTTGGCTCGTTCACCACTCTCATGACGTTCAAGCCGACAATCTTACCTGCATCCTTGGTAGCTTGTCTCTGGGCGTCGTTGAAGTAAGCTGGGCAGGTGACCACGGCGTTGTTCACTGGCTTGTTCATGTATGCCTCAGCAGTCTCCTTCATCTTGTTCAAGACAAAGCCTCCAATTTGTGGAGGAGAGTACGACTTGCCTCTGGCCTCGATCCAAGCATCTCCATTCTCGTGCTTGACGATCTTGTATGGCACCTGGCTCAAGTCTCTCTGCACCTCCTTGTCCTCGAATCTTCTACCAATCAATCTCTTGGTGGCGAAAAGAGTGTTTTCTGGGTTCACCACGGCCTGACGCTTGGCAGGGATACCCACCAAACGTTCACCCTCCTTGGTGAAGGCAACAATGGAAGGCGTGGTTCTTCCACCCTCGGAGTTCTCGATGATCTTAGGCACTTTGCCCTCCATCACGGCAACAGCCGAGTTGGTGGTTCCCAAATCGATACCGATCACGGGACCGCTTGGGGCAGACGATTGGAAACGCACGAACCGCTTGGCGGCGTTCTGGCAGTTCTTTTTGGCAGCCAACATTTTCTAAAGAAGTTTTTGGGGTGGTGGAAGGAGAAGATTTTTGCCTGCCGGTTCCGCGGTATAACTAGTGCTCTGGAAATTTTTCGCGGGTTACCCGACCGGGCCCGGAGAAGGTTCCAGAATCTTCCAATATGCCGGGCCGAGCCCAGACTGCAAGTCCAGGGGTTTCTGGCTTTGGCTTTGGAAAACAAATGCATTCAATCGATTCAAAGGCCGTTTGGGCCAATGCCACTGTTTATGGTGGCTGGTGGGCCATTGTTACTGGGCACGTGACTTGCTTATGGTTGCGAAAATGTCTAGCAATGTCGCGCAGTCTCCGTTGCTCCCAGTTCCAGTACCAAAAATATCTTCATCCAGTAGACCTTTAGTGGACCTTTAGTGGACCTTAAATAGGCTAGTTTAGTATTTCCTGTTTCGGTAAAAAGGATCATGTGACTCCCTTCAGAAGTGCTGAGATCAGAAATGGCTCATTGTGGTGATGCTTTGTTCCACTCAAAACAACATGAATAACTGACTCCTGTAGACTTCAGTAAGTGACTTCACCAAAAACTGATTCAGAACTAGATATTCGGTCAAAACCATACCCAGTATATTCTTTGGTAATGACTGATTCTCTTATAGACTTCAGAGTAGCACGAGTGATAGACTCAGTCATGGAATTCAGTAATACCTCATGCTTTCTGGCTGCTTTGGGAAGTTGGTCCATCATAAATGTGACTCACTTTCTAAATTATAAGTGAATTCCAAATGACAAACACACTAGTGACTGATCAGTGCCGCTAGCCATTTTGTAAATTCTGGAGTCTGGCGGTCTGGGTTTTGGTGGTCTGGGTTTTGGTGGTCTGGGTTTTGGTGGTCTGGGTTTTGGTGGTCTGGGTTTTGGTGGTCTGGGTTTTGATGGACATTGTAGTAAGACTTGCTGACTTCAATACAGCATGAACACAGCATGAATGTAGAGATTTGCTGGAAAATGTTGTTGAAGTCATGCACGGCATATAACCTGACCAGTCAAGTCATGATGGCTATGACGTCTGGTGTTCCTGCCCGCTAGTCTGGTCTTCTGTCTGTCTTATTCCAATAGATCACTTGGCAAATGGCCGTTCATGACCCAGGTAAGCGACTTGTCGCCACGGAACTCCTCTATATAGTTCATGATCTCCTCCTGCGACTTGCCGTACTTCTCCATGCCTCTCTCAATGGCATTGCACAACTTTTTTCTGCGTTGGAAGCGCTTGGACTCTTTGGACCGCGAGTCACCTCTCCACTGGTGCTTCCCAAACCGCTCGTCCATCTCACGTAATGGTGGTTGGCCACGGAAGCCCTTGGTGAACTCGTCGTAGATTTCCTTGACGGTCATGGGGTTGTGGAGGAAATCGATCTCCACCTTGGGCCGCTTGCGGCCACCGATCTCATTGATAGTGACCACCTCGAGCCCGGGCATCGATACCACGGACGTTTCCTTTTCGTCTTGGCTGAGATCCTGCTCGTCGTCCTGCTTGGCCTGCGATTGTTGTGCGTTGGACGAGTGGCTGAGCTCGTCTTGCATCTGTTGCTCTTGTAGTTGCTGATCTAGCATTTGCGGCAGGTTTTCGTGATGGGAATGGATATGGTGACGCAGAATGGGCGGGGGTGTTTGGTTCTGGTCGTTCTGACCCTGAAGCTGTTGATTTGAGCCCTGGAGTTGTTGGTTCAGAAGCGGAGAGTTCCGTAGCTGCAGATTCTGAGGCTGGGGCTGGTTTTGGGTCTGGTTCTGGTGATGGTTCTGGTGACTCTGATTCTGGTGGTGGTTCTGTAGTTGGTTCTGAGGCTGGAACTGGCTTTGATTTAGCTGGTTTAGGCCCTGTAGATTCTGATTCTGTAGATTCTGATTCTGTAGACTTTGAAGTTGACTCTGGAGCTGACTCTGGAGCTGGCTCTGGAGCTGGTTCTTCTCCTTATACCTCAACTTGCGAGTCTTCTTCTCCGGCTTGTTCTGAGCCTGCACCGCCGCCTGGGCCACCTGGTGGATCTGACGGTCCATTTCACCGGCCAAAACCCCCAGAGAATGGAGAGACGAAATGGAAGACGGGTCGTGCACCGAGTCCAGAAGCGAGTCGTTGACAGAATCATGGGGATCGTCCACACCAAACGGGTCACTTGTCTGGATCTCCTGAAGCAGCCCCACAATCGCAGACACGTCCTTATTATGAAGAAGATCTATTAGGAGCAGCGTAAGCTTCTCGATCTTCAGATTCTGGAAGTCTAGCACGTGACGGAAGTACACCAAATCCTGGGACATGGATGCCACATCCAGCTCGACCTTGTGCACGTTTTCCGAGAGCTTAAGCTGCAGTTCTTGGAACGGGAGCATGGCGGCCGAGAGCGAGGGGTTCAGCAGCAGGAACAGCTCGGAGTCGTGCGCTAGAGGTGACATTCGGTGAACGCCTCGGTGGCTGGGGTTGTGAGGGATGTGCAGGGCAAGGGTCTGATTGGTCGGCACCTGCGTTAGGGGCGAGTCTGCTGAAACAGGTTCTCCGCGGGGGGACGTGGAGGCAGGTGTGCGGAGCGCATCCAACGGTTCTAGAGGCAGTCCCACAAGCGGTGCGGTCTGGATACCGTTTGAGTTCATGCTGCTTGGGGCTTCCAAGTCGTGAGATGTTTCAACTGCGTCGCGGGTCACGTGCGCCTACACTTGAATCCTAAGTATACCACTCACTCACTTCACTGTCTACTGCACTATCACCTCTTCGGTCATCTTTCTATTTGTCTCTTTGTGGAATTCCACGTGATGCTTTTATATGGAGCAGGAGAGAATCGGTTTGGTATAGGGACTGTTGGCCTTTAGTCCCTGAGACACTAAATACCAGGGGTATTTCTCTAACAAGATCTCGATAAGTGAATCTTTGGGAGCTAAGGTTAGTCAATTTTGAAACACAATGAAACACAATTAAAAGCCTGTTGAACTATGGTGAAAAGAAAGAGAAAGTGTTGGTATGGAATAAAGAAATAGTATTTTATCAAATTCAATTGGCGGAACAATGCGAGTTTATATATTTTCTCGTTTTTTTTTTTTTTTTGCAGCTAATCTCTTACACTCCTTGTTTCAGATGTTTCAGAATAAATGCAGCCGCATGCACACAAAAGTGGGGCGGGGGGATCTATATAAGTGCGTGATTCCCTTATTTTCTAAATCATGGATTTAATGACATGACCGTCTTGGTGGAATTGACTCCTTGGTGGAACTGACTCTTTGGTGGAACTGACAAAATAAAGTCTGCGGTGGATTATCTACTGGAATGAAAGGTCTGCTAATAACTACTTGGAATTGACCTGTGCTTCTAGCCAATCAGAAACTCTGGTTTCCACTACTGCGCTATTAATAGTATACAGAGACTGATATATGTCAACCCACCACAAGAACACCAGGAGTTGAATGAATGTGAAGGTGATGATTATACGCTTCAAAGAGCCAATTCTATTCAAATGATCATTCGATTCATCTTCCCAGCTAATCTATTATCGGCCAATATATCATATGCTCCTTTATCAACAAAATCGACCAATCAATCCGATTACTTTCATACTAATTACCAACTAATCATGCTAATCCTAGCATGAATTCTAAATGCTGAACTAGTATGTACATTGCAGAACTTACACTCTTTACTAACCATTTTTCAGGCTATATTGGTACTTACTATCAACAGAGACTGAGCCTTGCTTTGCTCTAGAGACTCCATTTGACCTATGACTATCATAGAAGTCACTATACCATAGACACCTTTCAACGTCTTGCAAATACATCCAGACCAACGCTACAGAACTATTCCGTTACAGAACACTTCAAAGAGAAAGCATACAATATGGCGTATTGAAGTATAGTGGTTGATATCCCATGGACTACATTTTCGAGCATTGTTCGAGGGCATGGGTCAGAATCTTGCATAATGAAGTTGTACTACGTTGACACAAACATTAATAGATTGCCATGTACTACTCAGTGTTAGGAACCAGACCATTGCAGTGCTCATAACCAAATGAAATACTAACTTCTAATCGCATCTAATTCTATTCTATTCTAATCTATTCTCATTCCATTCTTTCCTCATTACTAATTTCACTCTCCATTCTAAGTCTAGAAAATCCATCCAAAGGCCTTCTCGTAGAACCACTTGATGTCCTTAGGGTTACCCTGGGCCTCTCTAACAGCCTGGTCCTCCTCGTCCTGTGCCTGGAACTTCTCCTCCTCCGCATCCACCACGTCTCTATAAGTGTTCAAGTCGATCTCGTCCACGCGGAGGAACCGGGTCTTGTAGATCAACTTGTAGGAGATGTAGGCAATAAAGAACACGGGGAGCACAATGTAGCCCGTGATAAAGGTCTTGTAGGGGAAACCACCCGAGCCCGATAAGAACACAGTGAAGTTCTTGATGAGGATGATGAACACCGTCACGGCAAACGCAAAGTAAGTGCCGTATGGCTGGAGGGGCGAACGGTAAGCAAGGTCCCTCTTGCGGTCGATTCCTTGAGCCTTCAAGGCCTTCATGAATCTCATGTGAAGCAAGAGAATACAAGCCCACGTGATCAACCCCGTCAACGACACCACATTGACAAAGTAGGTGAAGATCTCCGAAGACGATTCACCCACGGTCATGTACGCCAAGCAACAGAAGAGGAAGGCAAGCACAATACCATAGTAAGGCACACCCATGCGGTTGGTCTTGGCAAAGAACTTGGGTGCGTAGCCAGCCACAGCAAGCCCATAGACTGTCCGCGAGCAGATGTAGAGGTCGGAGTTGGCAGCAGACATGACAAAGATCAAGATACAGGCATTGACCACGTGGTTCAAGCCTCCAATGCGGGCGTTGGCAATGGCAATGACAAAAGGCGAGGCGGAAGCGGAAGTGGAGCTGCCTTTGGGGTTCAAAAGCAATGGATCCCTGGACGAAACACACATTCCCAAGAGCAACACCGACAAGACGTAGAACACCAAGATCCGGTAGAAGGTCAACTTAATAGCCTTGGGAATGGCCTTTCTGGGCCGGGCACACTCGGCAAAAGTAATGCCCACCAACTCCGAGCCAGTATAAGCAAAGATAGAAGTCACAAGCACCGAGAGGAAGGCGACGAAACGACCTTTGGAGCCTTGAATATCAATGTCACGTGCCCCATCCTTATAGGTATTGAAAGCCCCTGGGTTACGCCAGAACTGGAACCCATAACGGTGTTTAGTAGGGCCTCCACCCAAGGCAATAACAAGCAAAAGGATAATAAGGCCAATACACGTGAGCACCTTCAAACACGATAACCAAAACTCAATTTCTCCAAAAAAGCGGACCCCCAATACATTGACAGCCACAATGATAACCAAGAAAATGGTGATCCACACGCCCGGGCTCACCTTCTCCACGGGCACCCAATAAGACATCACCAAAGAACCGGCCACCAACTGGTTGGCAGGAAGCAACAAGTACTTAATCAAGTAAATGTAGCCGCACGCAAAGCCTAGACCCTCATCCACATACCGCGTGAGGTACCCCGCAAAGCCATCGGCCAAAGGTATAAAAGTGGCCACTTCCCCCAAGGCACTGAGCACCATGAACACCACAAAGCCAATGACCGAATAGGAAACAAACACACCTCCTGGGCCTGCAGCTTTCAATGCAGAACCAGTACCAATCAATAACCCTGTACCCAAAGCACCACCAATGGCAATCATGGACAAGTGTCTGGCCTCCAAAGCCTTCTTCAACTCCTGGCCCTTTTCCACCTGGGAATGGAACTGGGGGTTGGACATTTGCACCGAGAGGTTATACTCTGCAGTATGGCGCGAGAGCGCATCATCATAGTCATGGATTTTTTCGAGATCAGCCATGATAAAAAGACTGAATGCTAAAAGCAGGGGGAAAAGAAGCAGGGGCTGCGAAATCCCGCAATATATCGTTTGATTTTGGAGATGAAGCAAAAGAAGAAAAAAACAACTGACTCGTCGTGTGCATCATCATGCATGGCTAGACCTGTATGCAAGCGCACTCTGACTCCATGGAACTTGCCCTATCCTGCAAACAAGCCCCGAGCCGTGCGCACCTCTGTCTTCTCTCCACTTTGCCAAATGTCTAAATGCCTTGTATGCTGAGGGGCGGCCCCAAAGGCCAAGACCCCCGGAGGTGGGGCGGGCGGAGGAGTGCATCTTGTGGGGCACACTTTACCCCTTACACGACGAGACATTTCCATGAGCATCTCGCTTCGTTGCGTTTTGGCTGCTTAACGAGCCACGGCATTTTGTCTTCCCTGGGGAAGATAAGCGTCGCTTACTTGTGGTGCAGGTCCACGCCGAGCTCCTACTCCATGCACTCTTGGTATCTTCCTGAGATGAGTCGCCCACCTCAGCCGCATTCTTCACCCACCGTATTACCCACCACTCCATGCTTTCCCAACTCCAATAGTATACTTTAATAGCAACTTTAATAGCAACTTTAATAGCAACTTTAATAGCAACTTTAATAGCAACTTTAATAGCAACTTTAATAGCATAATTTAACAGTATACTTTAATAGTATACTTTAATAGCATACTCTAATAACATATACACTACTCACTCGAAGCTAGAAATATTTATATACGATGAATGTTTATAGAGAAATATACTGATGAATTTTTATAGAAAATGGTTATAGAAAATGGTTATAGAAAATGGTTATAGAGAAGTGTTTATACTGCGACTCTACTCCTGGGCCACTCACTACACTGCACTGGTGCCATAGAAAAGTCTCGTCAGGATGTCTTCCAAATATCCTATCTTCTACGATGCTAATATCGGGTGACTTTTATATGACCATCCAGGTACAGGAGTAAAATGGCGTGGTGGAATGGCGTGGGGAAGTCGGAGATAGGTGGAGTGATGGAATGATGGCGCGGAGACCAAGTTAGGCGCGTTGCTGCTGAGACTTGAGTACTGGCGATGACGGTGGGGCAAGACCTGCACATGCGCGCCCGTCGAGAAAAAACCTTCTTATCTCGCGCAAAAAAAAGCTTGGCGTGGCTAACTAAGGCATTTGGTTTTCTCGCGTGCATGGTTCCGAGGCCATCTAATTGTAGTTAGACTTTCCGATGCAACCTCACACCACCACCTCCGTACACCACCAAAATTTACCAAAAACATCACATCTCACCACACCACCGAAATACACCACCAAAAATACATATATACAAATAAATATGTGAGTGTGTTGTTATTATTATATTGCCATTTTGGGATGGTGCAATGAAGACCAAGTATATAGTGTAGGTCTATATAGGTCTATATAGGTCTATATAGTGAGACAGTGGAGGGAGCTGGGGAGTGGAAACTCTAAGAGATGATATTCTCAGTTGAATTGATTTGCAAATCTCCATTTAAGTTATCCACCAAAAAAAAAATAGAATATCTTCAATTTTAGTGGGGGCTTCTATGCAGGCTTCGGCCAACCTATTTGGGTCTTCAAGTGCCACTCCACATCATACTCTAAAGCACACTCTAAATCATACTCTAAATCCCTCTCTTCCTGAAACTGGTCTTATCACATCTTATAGTGTCCAGTTACTGAACCAGTATTCCACTGTATGCCTCACCAACTCAGTCCACATACCAATCAACACTACTACACTCCAACCGCCTCTATTACAAATCTCAATACTGCTAAAGATAACTTATCTACCGCTTGTATTGATTCATTGGATTGAATATTCGATTTATGGCTACTTGCTGCATTTTTCGATTTTTTTGGGGCGGTCACGTGACTCGCACGTGACTTTCTGGATTCTCCACTGAAACTATTCAAATTGTTCCATTAAAACATAGAACGAGTTTCTATGGATCCAATTTCTCCTGGACTCAAAAAAATACCGGGATTTGTGAATTGCTGATTTTATAGCCTAACTTAAAGTGTACCTACTTTGGGACATCTCGGCCATTAATGTGCGGAAAGAAACAATGGCTGTGAATACAACCATGAAACACATGAAACAACTTAAACCAATTTGAAACAATCATGCAGCAATGTAAACCAACCTGAAACACCCATGAAACAATAACATGTCTATTTTCTGCAAGAATTTCCATTGTCTACAGGAATAAGGTGGGCCAGTGCATGCACGACCTGCACATACGCTCCATATGGACAATACGTTATCGGCTAGGCACCACCCCCGCCAAGCCTTTATTTTTTTTATCTCTATTGATAACCTTGTACCTAATCAGTGACTCATTTGTAACGTTACATCAACACGTTTGGAGCATCCATTATCATGTAAGGGTGGTACTGCAGATAAGCACATGATCGTCTCCCCCAATATTTTCTCCACTAGTACGTGATAAATGACTGCATCCAATACCATCCTTCTTTGTCCCTCCAATCTCTCCGTCCCAATTCTGCATCAGCATGGACACTGCATATAGACCTCTGGAAAGAATTATGCAATATGCAGGATTGTACACCAGCCATGACAAACCAATTGAACATCTTGGTACTTAGGAGTGTATACAGTGTCAAGACTAGTACTGGATAAAGTAGAGTCTAGCGGTATAAAGTCTATAGTTAGGGAAATATTTCCGACATACAGTAGACAGTAGACAGTAGACAGTAGACAGTAGACAGTAGACAGTAGACAGTAGACAGTAGACAGTAGACAGAACAGACAGAAATACATTAGACCGAAATGAAGATTTGACAGATTGGACAGTAGACAGATTGGACAGATTGGACAGTAGACAGATTGGACAGATTGGACAGTAGACAGATTGGACAGATTGGACAGTAGACAGATTGGACAGATTGGACAGTAGACAGTAGACAGAAATGCAGTTGACGGAAGATAAGTGTACAGGTGCTCATAACCTCCAAGTAAAGCACCCCTCAAGATTAAAGCTCCTTTTAAATCTGACACGTCAAAACCTTTAATACCAAACATTTATTTTTGAGTCACGTGATATACATCGGAACATGGCCCACTCTGATCCCATACCGAATAAGTAAGCCAATATATTTATATGCAGGCTATTATACACATCCAATTAATCTACTATTAAACCGGACAATCAGCAATTCAGACTCAACTCTTATAGACATGGTGTGTCCTGCACATAGCACCTTTCACAAGTCGTGGACAAAAACTAATCAAGTATAATTAAAGCTAAAAGGAACATCATGCAGTTCAAGGAACATGAGAGGATTCGGTAGAATGGGAGAAAATATTGAAACGGTTCTAAAGCGTCCTGCATATAAACACGTATATGAACTGAACAAAAGGATGGTTTTAAAAAACCATAAAATGACATACCTTGACTTAAAGATCCTGACTATATTAAATAAGAACATCTAAATTCATCCCCCAAAAAATCCATACTTATATTGACGGGTCCTGCATATACGGACAGTGCTCCTATTAGAGATGTATCTTTAATAAATTGGCTTCTTTTAGTTTATTGAATTCTCATTTCTGAATGGCATGGTTCCTTACCACCATCTTCTTTACTTAAACTGCGTTCCGTGGAGTATACCAGAGAGAGGTATAGGTGCACATTTCTTGAGGCATAAGGTAAACCTGAGAATACGGCCCGAAATCAAAAAAAAAACTGGACCTGCATTCTAATGACCTGGGTGAGTTTGCAGAAATTCCAAATTTTACATTTTACAATTTAAATAAGATGGGCCAAAAGATGGAATGAGTGGATCTCTTTTTTATAAGAGGACTGGACCTAAACTCGATGAGTGGGACGATCCAGGAACCTACTTCTCTGTCTTGACCATTGAACCATTCATACATTCTAACGTTGGGGTTCAGGCACGTGACGATAGAATAAGTCCATGTTGAATGTTGATATGAAGGTCTCGTTTGCTGCTTTATTTGGTCTTGTTTGCTGCTTTATTTGGTCTTGTTTGCTGATGATTTGAGTATTTTCACTGGGTGCGAAAAGCGCGCGTCGTCTTCGTTTTCGCACCCAATTCCTCAGTCATCACCTACAAACCGTTGTTTTTGAGAACCACGCTTTCTGAAAACCATCCTATTTTGATACCCCCACACAATCAGTATAGAGACGTTGATATGAAAGATTGGAGTTCCTCCAAGAACCTCTTCAAGAACTTGATTGAGATAAGGAGAAGGTTGATTGCGTTCACTCATCGGCCCACGTCTTCTTCTTCTCCCAGTTCTATTATCTGCACTTATCTGCACCTTTACCTGCCGATGCCTATAAAATTATTAATTGACTCAACACGGGTCTGGTTTCTGAAATTCCCTGAGAGGTAAGGAAAGGTCTATGCTTGATTGGCATGGGTTTTGGCGTTCTAGATATGAAGTAGCTCGAGGGATAATATCTTGGGAAACGATAAGTCGGTACTAGTACCTATTCAGACCAATATCCAAATATGATCGATTTTCCTTCTCAGGAAGAATTCTATGGGCTGTTTCCTCCCTCAAAAAGAATTCTATGGGGTGTTTCCTCGCCATTATCCCTGACCACCCTCGCCACCAAAATTCAATTGTGGATATTACTTTGACTTGAAACCTTCCTTTGAAACCCAATCGGTTTTAAGACGAAGTGAAGGTTTTGGACGAAGTGAAGGTTTTGGACGATGTGAGAATAGTATGCTGAATATCATGATACATATACTCAAGTATTGCCATCAGAAGTCTTTCAGATTGGAAAAATTCAACAAAGATCTATTCTGGAGCCAAAGAAAAAATCAAGAATGCTCGATATATCACCAGTCTTAGAATTTCCCCTGTCCACCAGTCTCAGAATACCTCTTGTCATCAGTCGTGGAGTTCCTGCATAGAGGAAAAGAAGGATTAACCAACGCTGAAGAGTCAAAACCTTCAACACAGAATTTATGTTGACGAGGAAATCGTCCTGGGAAAAACGAATTCCATTTTGGCATGTGTTTAGACTACCTGTACTTAATTAGTCCAGGTTGTCTGGGGCTCCTGCATAGAAGAAGGCATATATTAGGGTCCCTTCTGGAGGAAACTCAACACCTTTCTGTTCATTTCTATGATTACTTCCACCAGCTCCATTTAACGAGGTACAATCCGCCAAAAGTGTCCTTATGTGGACGAAAGAAGTGTAACGAGAGAGTCAATTGCTGTTATTTGGAATGCCGAATCTGTTAAAGTCAGATTGGTTTCTTTTCACGTGAGGGAAGAGTTACCTGCAGTCACGTGTACTGGCAGGGGAACAGTCCGTCAAAATGACAAATGACAAATGACAAATGACAAATGACAAATGATGGGACTCTCTTAAGTATGCGACTCCAGTACTCATCTTGTTGCTTGTATTAATGCTTCTTCTATCTCATAGTGGGAATCCTTATTCCGTCCCAAGCTGAGATGTTTTGATGATCTCCTAAAAAAGACGGGAAACCTTCCCGCCTTATATAGCCAACCGACTGATCTGGATCCACGGAACGGCTTTCCGTCGGATCTCGTCCTCCGGCTGCTCTGATTAAATCCCTCATCCGTGGTTCCAATCCGACGCCTGCCATTGGCCTCTGATACCTCCTTCTTGGGGGTTACCGGACATCTTTCAAACACCCCTTCGTGCATGACTCTACATGAAGGGCTTGCTTTGGGAGGTCTCTGATTGGATCCTTCCTTCGTATCTTGTTTCAGGTACTCAGGCCGTTCCGTTTCAGGTACTCAGGCCCCTTATATCCAGGAGTGGCTCTTATGTGTCAATTTCATCTGCACCCCCTGCATTCGAAAGTTATGAGCTGCACTCTCATCTCGCCCAGTTCAGTATGCAAGGTGTATGGGACGTGCGAGTCTCATGCGTTCAACAGTGAGACATGACAGTAGAGAGGATGTAGTGGTCCGGTTGTGGTCAGTATATTTGCCACATTATGATTGAGTCGGGCACTACAGACCATTTCAAATCTTCCCCATGACAGTTGGTCTGTCCTGCACCTATTACTTATTGGCGACTGCACCTCTAGGTTTAGGAGCTACCAGCAGATGAGAAAGAAGGAAAAGGTCTCCATGTATGAATGGAAATTTCTTCTTTTAAAGTAATTTTCCATTTCCAATTTTAATCCCTTCTTCAAGAAATCCAGTCTAATATTGATCCTTATACTCATTCCAAGTGTGTACTGCAGACAGTCCATTCAAGTATCGCACTTCCCCAGTCCTACCCACTCCACCACTCCTAGTACTACTCTTCTATTGCTATACACTCACTGGTTCTACTGTTACTGTTACTTACAGTCTCGGGTACTGCATATACCGCATGTCCACATGGACCATTGTCGTGAGAGAACAAGGTTAGGTGAGAGCGTCGTCTAAGAGAACAATGTTAGCTGAGGGTATCGTTTAAGTCTCGTCTAATGGAGGTGTACGTGTTATCAAAAGGAAGAAGTATAGCAGAGAGTGTCGTTCTTATATTAAGTAGAACAAGAGCTTAAAATAACAAGTTTCTAGTGTTAGTTTAGAAGATAACCAGATGACAAGTGGCTGGGCTCATCACTGAAGTGCCATGTAGAGTTATTAAACACCACGAGAATGTGAACAACGAGCAGCACTGATACTGATACTCTCTGTTTCACTACTGATACTCTCTGTTTCACTACTGATACTGATACTCTACTGACTACTCTTGTACTGGGACTGGTGGAATAGGTATGTGACGTTGTACTCCACACTTTACAAGTGTAGAGAGTGGTTATTGGGGAAGGAAGATATACTTTAAATAATAGACATGGATCCTGGCTTGGGATATTTGGTCAATAATGTGAGCCTCGAGTGCGCACGTGACCTGCCGTTTGAGAGGGCCCCACATGCCAAATAGTGTCCGCAAGAACGGAGGTTGTTGCTTCAGGCAGGAACAGCCTCGGCATGCCTTAAAAGTATGCTTTTTTGAGGTAAGAGTAAACACAATGGGTGTCTGTACTGTATGTAATACCCCGGGCCTGTATACAGGCGTGCGATCCTGTACACAGGCCTCCCCGGATATCGTTATCTCCCCCGCATTTCCACACCACCCCAGCGTATCGCTGAAAGTCCCAATACTGCCACCACATATAATGTAATTATAAGCAGCATCATTCACCACGAAGCCCAAATCGCCAAAATCCCCCCGAGAAACCATGAATCAATGCTACATACAGGAATATCACCGTCCTGCATGTAAGCCGCGTGTTTCAATGTGCACTCCCGTACGGTTAATTTCATGGCCAACCTATTCTTAATGATTTGGCCAAAAAATAATACTCTAAAGTGCTCATGATTCTGTATGCATATTGTGTCTCCGTAAAAACTGCACCTTAAAAAGCATCTCTAGGCCTTTTTCTGATACCAAAACAGACACCCTCTCCCAACCGAAAGGAAGTTTTTCCCGAGAAGCCAAAGTCTTTCGGAAGTCAACCCCCGGATTCCCCCATTCGAAACCAAGAGATTTAGCAAACTCAGGGCTCCAACTCAAAGCCGTGTTCTGATTGGCCACAGTCTCCCAGTCCTTGAGCCCAGTCTCACGTGCCCCCTAGGACCACTTATCACACGACAAAATCTAAACCAGGATTAAGTGAAAAGCTTAACCACGATTAAGTGAAAAGCTTAACCAGGCGAATTTAAACCTCAATCTGCAATCCAGAATGATTAACTCGAGATTCTTTGAAGCAAAAATCGAACCCCAAATTCGGATCCCAAGGCAAAGGTTTCCACCACAGACTAATCGATTCGAGTCATGTTCATAGACAATTCGGATTTTGGTACCTCATTGATTACCCTCTTGTTCTTTAAAAGAAGGCAGTGGTTGAGTCACTGGAAAAGATCTCATCCTTCAATTCATTTGTAATGAATTATCGGACCAGTGGAGACACAATGACGAGCGGAACCCATAGACCTGGTATTTGGTAGTCACGAGCCTTGGCCTCCAGGAACGACCCCGGCTTAGAGGCTGGGCCCAATGCTGAAAATCGCACCCTGAATTAGAAAAGCGCATCCTGAATTAGAAAAGCGCATCCCGAATTAGAAAAGCGCATCATTCGAGAATAAGGAAAAATGCCCCTTCCGTCGCATGCTGCCAAACACACCCTTGTTGCATTTGCCAAAGAACTGTGCATGAAGCCGAGCATTGCCCTCGACTACTCAAATGACTTTTGGAACAGGCCCGATTTGCCCTGTTTATAGGCATGATATCCCAGTGGACACCCACCTGCACAATGCCGCTTATCTTGCATCCCGCGCCTCAAAAGTGCCTTCCAACCACTAGACCCATGTTGTATATATAGCACATTCTCTTCTATGAGTCCTTGGGACTTCAAGGCACTTCTCCCCTCCTCTCCACTCATCCTGTTTGCTCTCCCTGTCTGCTCTCCCTGTCTCCTTACCCTGCCTCCTCATAATTTTCCCCTATTCCTTCAATCATGTCTAGTGGCTCAATTAAGGAAAAGCAGCTCTGCAAGGTGGATGTGGAGCAGTTGGCGCTGTCCAACGGCAGGTTGATTGCTTCCCATGCACATGACTTTGATGATTGTTTTGACGCAGCTAAATATGGCTCCACCAAGCGCAAGTTGCTGACGCGGCACGTGTCGTTGATGATCATTGGCCAATGCATCGGCACGGGTCTCTATGTGGGTTTGAAGACCCCCTTGATGACCTCCGGCTCTCTCGCTCTCTTCATTGGCTTCCTTATCTATGCAGTGACCATGGTGTACCCCTTGATGTTGGCTGTAGGCGAGATGTGCACGTACTTGCCCATCAAGGGCTCGTTTCTCCACTTTGCTGCGCGTTGGCTCGACCCGGCCATGGGTTTTGCCATATCCATCATCTACCTCTACACGTCGCTCATGTTCATCTGCGTGGACGTGGTGGGGTTTGCTGCGGTCATCAGCTACTGGACCGACGCGTCGCCGGCCATCTTCATAGCCATATGCATCTTGTCCATTTTGTTCTTCAATATTTTTGGGGTCAATTGGTATGGCGAGATCGAGTTCTATTCGTCCATCTTGAAGGTTATCTTGATTGTGGGCTTGATGTGCTTCTCGCTTGTGGCCATGTGTGGAGGTGCTCCCAAGGCATTTGCCTATGGCTTCCAACACTGGCCTCAGGGTGGCCTCTTCAAGGAATACTTGGTCAAGGGCAATACTGGCAAGTTCTTGGCGGTGTTCAAGGTCATGATTTATGCTGCCTTTGTCTGTGGTGGAGCAGATATGCTTGGCATTATTGCAGGTGAAGTGAAGCATCCCAGAAAGAACATTCCTTTGGCTGCCAAGAGAACGTATATCCGAGTATACCTCTTTTATATTGGCGGCATATTCTTCATGAACACGTTGTGTGCGTCCAATAACCCGGTGTTGGTGGCTTCGGCCAACTTATCCGGAGCTGCCGCTTCGCCTTGGGTGATTGGCATCAGGTCTGTGGGTGTGTATGGCTTGGACTCGTTGGTCAATGCTGTGGTGATGATTTCTGCCTGGTCCTGTGGAAACGCCTTCACTTATGGGGCTGCCAGAGGTGCATACGCCGCAGCCTTGGCGGGTTATATTCCCTTAATCTTCTCCAAGTGCTTGAAGAACGGGTGTCCCATAGTGGCAGTAAGCTTCTCCATGCTCATCTCGTGCCTCTCGTTCTTGAGTGTGTCCGAACAAGGCAATAAGGCGTTTAGCTGGTTTGTCGACCTTGCCACCACCGGAATCTTGTGCACATATGTCATCATCTGGATGTGCTATTTCAAGTTCAAGAAGGCCGTCAAGGTGCAGAACTCCGACCAGCAGGACGACAAGTATTATAAAATCCCCAAGTACTTGACCCCGTGGGCCTGCTATTGGGGGTTCTTCTTGAACATCATCGTTCTTGTGTTCAATGGCTTCTGGGTATTCTTCCCTGGTAACTTGAACGCTACCAACTTGATCACCTCGTATTTTGCGCCCATTTTTTGCTTCATGCTCTTTTATGGCTGGAAGATCTATAGGAAAACACACTGGAGATCGGACATGGAGGCCGACATCACCAGCGGAAAGGAAGAGATCGATGAGGAGGAGGCCATAGAAATAGCTGAAGCAGAGGCCTATCCCCGCAGGCCGGGCAAGCTTTGGGCAGTGCTTTATAAGCTCAAAGATATCCTTCTCGGTTAGACCAACTCATCCTCCGTCTCTTCATAATATGTCTTCTAATATCATAATTTTTCCCTCCCCACTTTCTACCACAACTTCCAATATTGTCTGCAGTAGACTCTGAGAGGGTGTTCCATGCCGATGACCACCAGCGGAATGCTTCCGAATATGGAAGTCTCCTGCACCTGGACTTCTCTGGTGCCAAGTTGCCATGGCTGAATCCCTTGATTTCTTTTTGATTTGCTTTCCACGTCCGCAAGCAAGTGTTTCTAATGTATGCAAAAACACATCCTTTCCTTTCTTGTTTTGCTTTCTTAATTCCTCTCCAAATTCTTCTCCTTTTTTTAATGTTTCCGTTCCCTTGTTTTCCCTTGCTTATTTCCTCTTTCCTTTTCCTCAATCTCAGAATCTTAAAATACCAAAAAGGTCTTCCACTCGTCCAAAATCATTGGGACTCAAGGCGGAGGCAATGGCCGGTTATCGGCCAGTCCACGTGATTTCATCCCGTGCCCTTGACATCATTGATATCCTGCACACAATATGGGTTTTGGCGTGCCTGCATCCAGCACATGAATGCTTCCGATGAGCCTTTTCTCCATCCTCCTTAGATGTCTTCCACTAGCAATGCCCATTCAGCCAATGGGAATTCTCTAGATATGGAGCTGCTCAATTTGGGCAAAAAACATGATTACTCTGTGTCTCCTGCATCCAACAGCACTCCAACAGATTCAGCCCCTTCTAGTACACTAGACCTCTTGGAAAGCCTAAGTAGCTATTTCGAGGTCGGCACCACCAAATACGGGGGCCGTGGGTGCTTTGCTCTAGCGGACATACCGCCCAAAACGGTTCTTCTCCGATCCCGTCAGCCCGTTGGAAGTGCAGTGGTCCGGCCGTTTCGAAAAGAGGTCTGCACATGGTGCTTCCAGTATCATGATGGAAAAACCCTCAAGTTCCGCATCGACGGCAAGGTATACTTCTGCTCCCAGAAATGTTTGGATGCTTTCGGGGAATATGACACTGAATCCGTGCTTTCAACCTCTCTCTGTGCACTCGAAACCTTGTACTTGCAGTGTGAAGGAGACGACGACTATCCAGAAGATACGTCCAATTTGGATCAGGAATGGGCTGCTGTGGCCGAGTGGGAGAAGAAGGTTTTTTCCATCAAGGCTTCCAAACGTAGGAATTTGTTCCCGAAGGTGAACAAGGACGACTATGCCGAAATACGCTATGTTCTTGGAGTGCTTTATACGCAGTATAAAACGTCTCTTGCTCAAAGTCTAGACTCAGAACCATCAGAGACCCTGGACGCAGAGATCTTTGAAGAACAGCTTTTCCACCTTCTTCAATCGTCCGAACAGGAAAAAGTCCAAAAATACCCGTACCTCGGTCGCTCATACATCAACATCTATAAGCTCGTCCGCTTGGTTAGTGCCCCGCAATTGGTACCCTTTGTCAACACACAGAATATCCGAGACATCATTGGCCGCAACCTCACCAATGCCTTTGGAATATGGTCTCCCACCACACAACCCGGAGAAGAGAGGGAGTTTTTTGGGTTTGGCGTATATCCCCTGGGCTCCTTTTTCAACCACTCATGTGCTCCCAATGTAGAAAAAACCCGGACGGGCGCCAGTTATGAGTTCCGAACAAGCTGTGCTGTTCTGAAAGGAGACGAGTTGTGTATAAGCTATGGGGTCAGTGATGAAGATGTTGTTGAAAGAAGGAAGATGTTGTCGGAATGGTTCTTCTGTTGTAGCTGCCTGCGCTGCACGCAGGAGGCAGTTCAATAATCAAAAAAAGACTGAAAGAACTCCGAAACGTATAAATGGTTATCATGTTCATTTCCTGGTCCAATTCTGTCCAATTTCCCATAATTCTGTCGATTTTCCCATAATTCTGTCGATTTTCCCATAATTCTGTCGATTTTCCCAATACTCCTAATTGTCAATTTGCATCATGAGTATACTGACTGATTCCATACCTTTTCGTGGTTTTCATCAGTCATGAAACATATAAATCATCAATTAAAAGCATATAAGTAACCTTAACAAAAAAGCGGTTGTAAATAATTTAGGTGGGAGTGCGCATATTTATATGCGGATGCGAGTTGGCTGCAAAACAGCCCCAGCCCCTGAACCCCTCTTTGAAATACTATATAAATGGCAGATCCGCGAAGAAAAAAAGCGTGCATTTTTGTTAATCACTTGGATCTACTTCCTTCTATACGAAGCTGTCGTCGCCAATACTGCTCCCTCATGAATACATAATGGCCATTGACGATGATTGAAAGAGGCAAAGATTGATTCATTAATTGAAACTATTAGTTTAATTGAAACCCTTGATTTATTGATTATTGATTATTGATTATTGATTATTGATTATTGATTATTGATTATTGATTATTGATTATTGATTATGTATCGACATTTGTCGAGCTATTTACTGGAGGTTTCTTGTTGGCCCTGGGTTGGGTCGTAGGACCCAAAAATTTGCTTGAACTTCTCACACTCCTGGGTTTCTTGGGCTTGGGACTGTGTACATCTATCCCACTTGATTCTTTTTGGCATCCTCAACAATATGGCCATGACTCTTCTGGGCAACTGCAAATCCACGGGTCCGTCTAGGGTCGAAACTAGCACAACCTCTTCTTTGTTGAGGTAGAGGGAGAATCGGAGAGTATCTCCTTCATACAGCGCGTCGTGGTCCTGTTTGAAAAGCAACACGCTATTTCGGAGGAAATTGTCGTTGTGGTACTGGACCTTCTCGTCCAAAACGGCCCTGAAGTCTGCAGCGTCGGCGCCCAAAACACCCCGTGGAACAGGAATAAACTGGATGTGATAGTGCACATTATCGGCTCGATTGAAGTCGAAGAACACCACATCGTGGTTGTGGGCATCGAACATGCGGACAAGGCCATCTTTGAAATCCGCTATTTCCTTTACCAAGCCCAGGTCTGCAGAGGCTAGTTTGGGCCGATGGTCGATGGGAATTATAATTCCGTGGCCGGCCATTCCCAAAGCCCTGCTTTGTCTGGTCAAGGGCCCTTTTGCTGTGGTGACATAGGAGAATTGGCCAATGCTCACGATCATGTGGCTCTCCAACCGAGGATTTGCAAGACAGAAAAAGCACTCCAAGGGCAGAACATGGCGTGGACCTTTTTCATGCACACGGGCTTGCTTTTCCTGAACAAACTCCGAATCTTCCCTATTGCGTTTGGCTACCTCATATGGATTTGGACCCGGTTTGGGCTCATCGGCAGCGGTAGAGATCAGGAATGCATAGAACCATTTCTCCCCCGAACCTTCTTTCGCTAGCGACACGAACCGACAAGAACGTTGGGGAGACCATGAGAATGGCGCTGGTTCGTATCGGCGGCCACCGGCTCCAGCAGAGAAATGGTACCGAGGCTGGATCTGCTTGACTACAGGATCCAAAATACGGTTGGCCACCAAGGCTAGTTTCTCCTGCGCTGCTATCGCCGAAGGCCAGTGGTAGGTGAAGAGGACATCTGCAAGTACATTTGTCTCGGGGGACTCTTTGTCTTTTTCGGGCTTGACCGAGTCGTCTATGAAGGCCAAAGTAATATTGGACGGGAGGCGCAAGAAGGCCGGGCTGGATGCGGGCGCCTGGACGCAAGTATAGTTCGGAGCAATGTCCAGGAACTGGCCCTCTTCTCCTTGGTCGGAGAAGAAGTATGTGGGCACCGTGGGCAGGACTTTTGGCGGGGTGGGAGGGAGCCGAGGGCCGAGCAAGACTACGGCCAGTAAGGGACCGATCTTGGCATTCTGCTTGTTGGCCTTTTCGAGAATCTCGTCCAAGTTGGTCTCATTGGGATACAACACCAATATTTTATCCATGGCAGAATCTGGAGCAGTTTGGCAGTGATTGTGTTGATGAGAAGAGCGGTTATCTGCAGGTCGCACAGCACAGTGGAGCATCGTGGATTACTTCAAGCCAGTGACGGAGTCACAATTTTTATGAAATGGGGTTTTCAGGAATAGGATTCTTGAAGAATCCACTGATGACATAAAGAACATTGAAATGATTCGAATGGGTCTATGAAAATTTCCAAGGACTCATATTTGGATGGATGTTGGAAGTTTTGCAGCCTCAGCTAGTGGATGACCATGTTAGAATCTGCTGAAATGGCTTGGCCATTGCGTTGCTGCAACTTTCCCGTGAAGATTTGATATGTTCAGGTGGAAATTGGTGTGGACTCAGAATTCCATGCATAGACAGAGAGTCAGTGGCTCGATTATGGATCATCATGGAGATTCAGATCTCTTGTTAGAGCTTCTGTGAGAGGTCTACGAGAGGTACTCATAGAGGAACTCTGATTGGTCTGATGGAGTGTACTGATTGAGTATCACTTATGAGAGGTACTATGAGATACGATGAGAGTACTGAAATACTCATTGAATTCTTTAATGAGAGATTATGTTACGAGACATTACCTTACCAAGAGTTTGATCAACTACCTTATGGAGTGTTATTTATGAGAGACGTCACAAGAGAATTCGAGAGGTTACCTTATTTAAGGATAAGCTTATTGGGAATGACTAACATACTCTAACATACTCAACATACAAGGATATACAGTTTATGGTCTATGGTCATACGGTCTATACTCTTATGCTATGTGCAGTCGGTCAAGTCGATACAGCCTACAGTCTATATGATACAGATGAATCTAGTAGGTGTACCATATGCAGTCCATTGTATTCTACTACAGTCCACTGGGACTATATGCCGTATAGTAGTGGTTGCATGTCGCCCTTCAGGATATAACACCACACACTCTATATGTAGTCTATATTCTATTCATTTACAAAGGATTGGCCAGGTGACAGTGAAGTGGATAATAAGCATAGGTCTGGAGCCCTAAGAAGCACGTGGACAGCAAGCGCGCGCAAAAAACGGCACACCCGTGCCTCCCTGTACTATGTGCCGTCCGCGCGCAGTGCCCATCTGCAGGCCTGAAAATTTTGTCTGGTGGCCCAGAGAAAAGAGAAAAAATCTCGCTCTTTCGCTTACTCCAACAACTATACATCAAAATGGGTAAATCGTATGTACCATCAAGACCATCAAAACAACGCTAGAAAAGGCCACCATGATATCAGCTCATTATAGAAACCATCCATCCATCCGTTTATTGATTTGATCATATCCCACAATGGCCTCAGCTACCCGCTAAGAAGCCCCTTTAAGCAGCCATAAGCAACCATAAGCAGCCATAAGCAGCCATAAGCAACCATACTAACCAACAGTCGGGGATACAGATCGGGTACGCGTTACATGTTCCAACGTGACTTTAAAAAGCACGGAGCAATTCCTTTGTCTACGTACTTGAAAACCTACAAGATCGGAGACATTGTGGACATCAAGGCCAACGGATCCATCCAAAAGGGTATGCCTCACAAGTACTACCACGGAAAGACCGGTATCATTTTCAATGTTACCAAGACCTCTGTGGGTGTGATCATCAACAAGGTGGTTGGTAACAGATACCTTGAGAAGAAGGTTAACTTGAGAGTGGAGCACATTAAGCACTCTGCTTGTCGTCAAGAGTTCTTGGACAGAGTTAAGTCCAACGCTGCCAAGAAGTTGGAGGCCAAGGAAAATGGTACCCAGGTTTCGCTTAAGAGACAACCTGCCCAGCCAAGATCCGCCAAGGTTGTGTCTTGTGACGGAAACGAGCCTCAGACTTTGGCTCCTGTTGCTTACGAGACCTTCATCTAAGCCGTATACTTAATATACATCATCCGTGTACAACCCGACTAGACACTGTAGATTGTACCAGTTACATTGGACTGGCTGTAGACTGTAGAGTGACATATGGGTGCTAGACCAGACCAGTGCTAGAAATTGGACAGAAAGTAGACAGAAATTGGACAGAAATTGGACAGAAATTGGACAGAAAGTAGACAAAGCCAGTACCGGACAGTAGACATTACTAGACAGTCAGTGGATAGACTGAAGACAGTAGACTGACCCATGGACTTGGAGAGGATGTAGACTAGACTGGACGGACTGCATATAAGCCACTCGCCAGATGTAGTAGACTAGACAAAGTGAACTTGTACTAGGTCACGTCTGGCTACTGTTAGTGGGCAATAGTGGGTAGTTACGGAAGAAGCAGAGTTAGACGGCAAAGACCTGCTGGTCATTTGCCTGAGTCACTAGACCCTTCTCTAGACAGAACAAGGGAACGTCAAGCCTTTTTGCCAGTCTACGCACTAGATCAACCATACGACTGATCAGCCAACGACTGTTCACTCTGATCAATCTGAATGTTCACTCCGATCACTGTGAAGCTCACGACTGAACTGTGTTTATGACTCCAGGGTCAGAAACTCTTTTAGCGTTTGTGTATGTAACAAGAATGTTGCGCCAAACACCATCACCAGAAAAACCCAATGCATCCGTACGGACACACATTTCCAAAGGAATCCAGCCAGAGGCCAGACTCAACCTCGGAGGGAATTGTAAGGAAACACGCGAGTTTTCATCATATGTATAAAACTTGGAAGGTCATGAGGAGAAAAGATTTGTGCTGCTGTCCGCGCACTTTTATACTCGCCGGTCGGGTAACGTGTGTACTGCAGGTAAGACCCTCTTGTTGCAATGCCCAAGCCCTTTAGTTCCAATGAACTTTTAACAATTTGAGATATCTGTTGGTTCACTTTTGGACTCCTCGGTCACATCTTTGGAATCGACTTCAGTTTGTTTTAGACTCTTCTTGGAAAAATCGGGTATATGCAGGCTGCATCCTTCATCAAGTCCCAAACGTTCAATTCCATCTCTTGTATAATTTTGACTCATTCTCTTCTTTATTTGCTTCACTCTCCTCGTTGTTTTCCTCTTCAAAGATATTCGTCTCCATATTTCGTCCTCGTGATTTTCACCTCTTCCCCTTATTGCAGTACTCATTAGTGCGCACACTGCAGGAGCTCATCACAGACTTTTCACCAATACTCCAAACATGGCCAAAAGAAAAGCAGATGGCGTGGCCGCAGGTCCCAAAGCCAAACTGAAGAAGCTGAAGAAGACCGCAGAGACTAAGGGGTCAAAAAAGTCCCAGCCTGAAGAAGTCGTCGAACTCAAGATCCTCTCCCAAGATGAGGTCTCCGCCATCGTCCAGGAAATCAATGAACAAGGCAACTTCAACAGCATTCCCTCGTTGCTTGACCAGTTAAGCCTGGCCCACCAGATCCTCTCCAGCTCAGAGAATGAGAAGGTAGAGACTGCCGCTCGTCACGTGGCCATGGGCATCTATAAGGTGTTTCAGAAGTTGCTTTCTGGCAGTACCATGGACTTGGCCCATGCTGATAAAAAGCTCATTGTGGCCAAGTGGTTGCTTGACAAGTACTCTCGTTTCCAGCAACAACTCTTGGCTCTTATCAGCAAGCCGTTGGCATTCCAGCTGTCGTTGCAACTCGACTGCTTGGACATCTATCTCGCATTAATCAAAGCCGAGGCTTCTGCCAAGTCCACCTTCCCCGTGGCAATGTATCAAAAATTGGTGCAGCTGCTTCTTTTCGGTACCGTGGGTTCTGTTCTCGGAGATGAAACATCCTCCAACTTCATCTTGTTGGAGTTCATTGAAAACTATTTTGCCAAGTACTGGGACCTCCAATGCTACTTCTTTGACAAATCGCTTGAGGCCCGTCTAGACCAGGTTTCCAAGAACGACGACACAAACCTCATCTTTTCAAACCTCTTGTCCACAATCAAGGATGGCCTTTTATACACCTCAGACACTGATGCTCTTCAAGAGTGCCGCACGTGGATCCGCGTGCCCTTATCTGAGGATGCCTTCAAGGCCACTTTCAGGTCTCGTTTCCAAAACTGTTTCTTGGGGGTGTTGAAGCTCGTGTCTCTTTCTCCAAGCCAATACAAGGCCCTTTTGGGGATCCTTCACAAGCGAGTGATTCCATTTATGGGCTCGCCAGCTTCACTCATGGACTTCTTGACCGACGCTTACGACCAGGAAGAAGATGCGGTGGTGCAGATCTTGGCCATGAACTCGTTGTATGAGTTGATGAAGAACTATAACCTCGAGTACCCGGACTTCTATACCAAGCTCTATCTGATGCTCACGCCACAGATGCTCTTGACGCGGTACCGGTCGCGGTTCTTCCGTCTATGCGATATCTTCTTGAGCTCTTCGCATCTCGCCGCTACCTTGGTGGCTTCGTTCATCAAAAGACTTTCCCGGCTCCTGTTGACGGCCGCTGCTCCAGCTGTTGTCATCATCATCCCTTTCATTTACAACATCCTCAAGAGACATCCCATATGCATGGTCTTGCTCCATAACACCCGTCCTGGAGAAACCCTGGAATACACGGACCCCTTTTCGAATGAAGAGAAGGACCCATTCAAAACCGGCGCCATGGGCTCCTCGCTCTGGGAGCTCGAGACCTTAATGTCGCATTACCACCCCAATATTGCCACTCTTGCCAAGATGTTCGGCGAGCCTTTCCGCAAACCCAGTTATAACATGGAGGATTTCTTGGACTGGTCGTACATCACGTTATTGGACTCCGAGAAGACCAGAAAGTACAAGGGCATGGCTTCAGTGGAGTATGAGGAGTATGACACTCTTTTTGCCAGCGACGACAAAAAGCTGTACGTCAGCAACTGGAGTCTTTAAAAATTTGACCAATACATAAACCTTTAGAAATAGTGCCAGAAGGCTGTTCTTAAGTACTGCTTGGAACGATCGTCGTACATGCGATAGGGGATGAAACAAGGCTGCATGATGTGTCATGCACTGTGTTGCACGCTTTTGTGGTACATGATCGCCCGATCTGGTAGGCTTTCCGATCAACGGTTGCCACGTATGTATTGGGCTGCATGTGCTGATACTTGAGTATAAAAGGGACCATCCCGCCCACATTTCAAAGAGTAATTTACATACACTAGGTTCGTTATAATTTTTTACTTAAACTAGTTTCAGTATAATTTCATACTCAATGTGATATTCTTGCTATGCAAAACCTGATGATGTCGTTCAAACTATAAAGGGGTTCTAATAAGTCAAAGGTGAAGGCTTGAATAATTCTTGCAGCAATGCGGAAGTGACCTTGCAAAAGGTCAATCCGTTACCACAAATCAGTCATTGTATAATAAGGATCTTATTCAATTCAAGCAAAATCCAAATTCATATACCACCTCCAAGAAATAACTTGAGTTACAATTACAAATTCCTTCGTCAACAGCTTGAAGATATGCACTGCCTGAAATGGGCCTGGACTGGGAAAAATAAGCGCCTGGTGTACGGGTGTTCTTTCTGCAGGACGCGTGTTTCGCCCAAAGCGGAAAGGTAATTACGCGCGTGGGAAAAACCCTTCCCTACAATAGTCTCTTCCTCAAATCCCTTCTACGCTCAGCTTCAAAACTATCTGGTGATTATGGAGGACCCTCAATATGACCAGCCTGTGGACGCCGTGTTCGGTGACCGCGTAAGACGGTTCCAGGAGTTTTTGGACGTGATCAACGTCCAAGGAACAAACTACCGTTCCGAAATCAAAGACATGCTTCAAAAAGGCCGTTTCCGGCTCAGTGTCTCGCTCGACGAGGTGCGTGTGTTCGACCCTGTTTTTTGGCGGGGTCTTTTGGACTTTCCAGTGGAGTACTTGCCCGCCTGTGAACGTGCCTTAAGAGACACTGTGTTGACTATCTATGACCCAAACGATGATCGTTACGAGCCGCTCGAAGATGACCAAAATTTTTATGTTTCCTTCAAAGGTGCTTTTGGTGATCATGCAGTCACGGCACGGTCCATTTCCGCCAATCACCTCTCGACCATGGTGTCTATTGAAGGAATTGTGACTAGAGCATCTCTCGTGAGGCCTAAAGTCATCCGGTCCGTGCACTATGCCGAGAAAACGGCCCGGTTTTACGCCAAATCATACCATGACAATACTACTTCTTTTGATGCTATCTCCACGCCTGCCGTTTACCCCGTGGAAGACCCCGATGGTAACAAATTATCCCCGGAATATGGTTATTCCACTTACAGAGACCACCAGAAGATTTCCGTGCAAGAGATGCCGGAGACAGCTCCAGCAGGACAATTGCCCCGTTCGGTGGATATTATCTTGGACGATGATTTGGTGGATTTGGCAAAGCCCGGTGACCGTGTGCAGATTGTCGGAGTCTACAGAGCATTGGGAGCTGCCGCCAACAACTCTCTGTCGTTTAAAACAGTGATTTTGGCCAATGCCGTGTACCCATTACACGCTCGCTCTACAGGTGTGGCAGCACATGAAAAATTGACCGATAGCGATGTGAGGAACATCAACAAGTTGGCCAAAGATCGTCGGATTTTCGACTCGTTGGCCACCTCGCTTGCGCCTTCCATCTACGGGTATGATCACATCAAAAAGGCGGTGTTATTAATGCTTTTTGGTGGTTTGGAGAAGAACTTGGAGAACGGCTCCCATTTAAGAGGTGATATCAACATCTTGATGGTTGGAGACCCATCCACAGCAAAGTCACAAATGTTGCGTTTTGTGCTTAATACCGCCTCTTTGGCCATAGCCACTACGGGTCGTGGATCTTCTGGAGTGGGTTTGACCGCTGCAGTTACTACCGACAAGGAAACCGGAGAACGACGCTTGGAGGCCGGAGCCATGGTTTTGGCCGACCGAGGAATCGTTTGTATTGATGAATTCGACAAGATGTCCGACGTGGACAGAGTTGCAATTCACGAGGTTATGGAGCAGCAAACGGTGACGATTGCCAAAGCAGGAATCCACACGTCGCTTAATGCAAGATGTTCTGTGATTGCAGCAGCAAACCCCGTGTTTGGACAATACGATATCCACAAAGACCCGCACAAGAATATTGCTTTGCCAGACTCTTTGTTATCCCGTTTTGATTTACTTTTCGTGGTGACTGATGACGTGAACCAGGTGAAGGACAGAACGATTTCCGAGCACGTGCTCCGGATGCACCGGTTTGTTGCGCCAGGCTTGGCGGAGGGAGAACCCGTTCGGGAACGTGGCCCAGTCTCCTTGGCAGCCGGACTTGAAGACGAGACAGAAAAGGACCAGGAACAACAGGTTTTCGAGAAGTTCAACTCTCTCTTGCATGCAGGTGTGGCAGCCAGTGCCGGCCCCCGCAAAGCACCACCACCCATCATTTCCATTCCGTTTTTGAAGAAGTACATTCAATACGCCAAGCAGAGAGTCAAGCCCGTGCTCACCAAGAAAGCATCGGAATATATTGTCACCACATACTCTGGCTTGAGAAACAGCGACCCCTCTGATTCCAACAAGAAAACCGCGCCGGTGACGGCCAGAACGTTGGAGACCTTGATTCGTTTATCCACGGCACATGCCAAAGTCCGGTTGTCCAAGACCATCGACGTCAAGGACGCCAAGGTGGCCGAGGAGCTTCTTCGGTTTGCCCTCTTCAAAGAAATCGCCAAGAAGAGCAAGCCCAAAAAGAGAAGAACCACCGAGTACGCAGAGTTGGAGGAGAGTGAAAGCGAGAGCGAGGAAGTGGAGGTGGAAGTGGAGTCTGACTCGGAAGAATACATGGATGAGGACTACGCTGACCCAGAAGATGAGGGCACCAGGCGTATGGCCACCGAGCTCGGCGACATGCATCTCCGACCCGTGGCTTTGGAAAATGAGGCCAACGTCTTTGCCGAGATCTCTCTGGAGAGGTACGACAAGTTCCTTCGCATCATGCGGCGCATTCTCTCGTCGGATCTCTTTGCCACGGCGACCGGCTCGTGTGCCACGGATCACGTGGTGGCTGCCATCAACGAAGGCTTGCAGCAGGAGGAGGTGTTTAGTGCTACGGAGATAGACTTTGCGCTCAAGCAAATGGAGGATGAGAACAAGATAATGGTTAGTGACGGGAAGGTGTGGCAGGTTTAAATACAATGTAATAGTACACAACAGTGAATAGTAACTGTAATAAGACGAAAAGAGAAGAGAGTAAGACAAGAGAGTAAGACAAGAGAGTAAGACAAGAGAGTAAGACAAGAGAAGACAGTAAGACAAGAGTAGGACTGGTGAATGTGATGACACGTGACTGTGGTATAAATGTATATGCAGGACCACCCATCAAAAAAGCCATTTCATACCCAATTATCAAAAAAAAAAAGCTAAAACTCATAGGGCTTGTTTTTATGTATCTTTTCCACTACTTCCCCTAATTAAAAGGTCCACAACCCAAAACTCTATTTTTAAGGCTTTATTGTATTTCGCAGTGAAGACGAATATCCTCAGAATACCACAAACTACCCCAGAATCTTAAAATTTTTCAGGCATATCTGCAAATTGAGATTCCAGTTCTATTATTCAAACAAAAATAAAAAAGTCACCTCTAGATTTTCAAAACCATTTCACTAAGTGGTCATTGAATAGTGCTTAGACTCAATATGCAGTACAGCCAGTCAGTGACAAAAACAGTGACAAAACAGTGACAACAAAAGAAAGTGAAATAAGAATTCTTGATATTAATTATAGACTTGCCCCAGTGGTTATGTCCATATGCAGTAGTCTTATACCGTCAGATGGAAATGGTTGAAAGCAAAGTGTGCATTAATTCTTTATTATTAAAGGAATTGGAGATGTTACAGAGCCAGTGTAGAGAAGTGAATGTACACTTGTAGAGTGGAACGGCCTATAGTTAGGTCACTACAGTCCCAGCCATGCTAGATGCAGTAATACATCTACTATATACAGTAATCTTTTCACTATATACAATACCACATACACTATAGAGGACATGCTGGAAGTAAATGGTCAATACAAAGTGGATACCAAAAGTGGTAAGGTAGAGTAGAATGGTAGAATACCGTATATAGCGAGAGGCAGTAGACCGGAAGTAAGAGCTCTTGGTCTCTGGACCATGGACTATTAGACTAAACTGGAATGTGCTAGATGCAGTACCAGTCACAGAACCCACTCGGAGACATTGGCCATGGAGATCTAGACAGTCATATCAGTGCAGTCCGTAGTACAATGGTAGTCGTCGTAGAACTCCCTATCCTGTACACTATTCTCGATGGATTAGCATCATGGACTAGTACTGGTATTGACCGCTTGTCAGCTAATCTTATACCTAAGTACGACTGGAGTATACCACTAGGAGCCAGACTATACTGGACCATACTGGAGTATAGTGGTAGACTTGGGTGAGACAGAGACTGAATGTTGGATCTTCGGAATATTCTTGACAGTCCTGGTTATCGTGAGACTCGACTCATGACCCATGGATCATGTAAGTGTAAGAGCAGTGATAAGAGTGATGACGTGTTCAAGTAGAAGACTAGGGAGTCTAGGTATTCGAACATGGTCTTCATAGCATAGGGTCTTCAACCACGTCTTTAAGCACTTGGTCTGTTATTCACACCAAGTCCGTTCTAGCTGGTTTTAGAAAGGTTCATCCCCCTAACTATTGAAAAACAGCCTTGTCATCGTGTAGGTATGGTGCTTCAGCTTCAGCTTGGTTATAGTGACTGGGTGCAACCCTCGGAAGTGCGCGCGGTGACCGGAACTCTCATAGAGGTCACTATAACTCCAGCCTCAAGACTTGCTGAATAACCAAAATAATCCAGAATAGTCACCGGAATTCCAGCATTCTAAAAACACCGCATTTACCCTTGGAAAGAAGAAAAAAGGCCTCTTCACGTTGGCCCTTTTTCTGCTGAGGTAGCCGGGTGCACGGGTGTCGCGGGCCCAGTTCCGGGGTATGCATCTGTCTCATCGCACTCTTCTCATTCACCACACCACACATATTCCCCTAACAATGTCGGACTCAATGTCGGACTTCGAGGTGGAGCCCGAGGACGAGCTCTTCATGCACTCATACGCCACCCTCCCTCGCAACTGCAAAAAATACTGGGCCAAGCGGTACGATCTCTTCTCCAAATTCGATGAAGGTGTGTATATGACATCGGAGCTCTGGTACTCGGTCACTTCGGAGGTGACGGCACGCGTGGTGGCCAAGATCGTCAAGAAGTTGCTTCCCGAATGTCAAAGTGTTCTTGACGTTTGCTGTGGTGGAGGGGGGAATACCATCCAGTTTGCCAGGTACTTTGAGTCCGTGGTAGGGGTTGATGTGAATGCAAATAATGTCACGTGCGCGCAGCACAATTGCTTGGTGTACGGAGTAAGCGAGAACTCTTCTTTCATCACGGGTGATTGGAGGGAATTATCTGCCAATTCCAATTGGGCACCGCTGCCGTCGGGGAAATTTGACTTTGCATTTTCCTCTCCTCCTTGGGGCGGGCCTGCATACAAGAAACAGCCCACCTTCGATCTTTATCAAATGCAGCCCCTCGACTTGCTACTGTTGTGTGAAAGTTTGGCCCGTTTTGCTGACCACTTTGGTCTTTTTCTCCCGAGAAACCTGGACTTCTCTCAGATCAGTGATGTCACCCGTAAATTGTATGGTGGCCTGTGTAAAACCCGCATAGTATGTTTATGGCAACAGGAAAGACCATTGGGGATCCTTGCCATATTCGGCGCAACGTATAATAAATCGATTTACGACTAATAAATGAAGCATCAAGAATTAGCCATAAAAATGCTTTGGCGAGTGAAAAGGCCAAAAAGAAAGCCCGATGCGGGGCTCGAACCCGCAACCTTTTGATTGACCTTATGAAGATTAAGAGTCAAATGCTCTACCGATTGAGCTAACCAGGCTTATTTGATGTGACAATTTTTTGACATAGTGTGACGATGCAAAAGAAATTCTTTCTCTTTTTTATTATTAATAAATGAGAGGCAGAGTGAGACTCAATTTAACTCTGATTCGATAGCTTTGACATCGAGCCTTCTGTCAATAACCACCTTAACTTTTGATTCAGTAGTCCAACTCAAACTGTTTGCAACGTTCCCCCATTCCCAATAGCATGTCGTATCTTGGTTAGTGTTGTATGGACCTACATACCCACTCAATACCATTGTGTCAATTCTTGGAAATCATCAATTGGCTTCTATAGAATGTCTGATGTTGTTTTCTCTATACTGCTCATTATGTCTTGGTCTAGGTGTCTTAACGATGAATCTGTGTATGCGATAATAAAGGCAGCAAGAGCGATTGAAATTTTGTTTTGTTTTTGGAGCAGCGGGGGAATAGGGCCTATTTATATTAATCCCCCCTTTCGTAAACCTGAAACAATGTTGATGCGTCAGGTGCCGCAGTGCATTAACCGTTGCCTCGGCTGCAAACCTTAGATGCTTAAGCAACTCCCCTCATGCAAGAGGCGCATACGACCACAGGTAGGCAACCACGAATTATGCAGCCAAGGATCCCCAACAATATAAAAGGGCAAGTTCCCATTTATTCAGATCCCCTATTTTTTTTTAATAGTTTGTAAGGGTGGATTTATTCATATGATTCCATTCGAGGGAGGCTAGCTTCGCAACTGATTTACTGCAACCGCAGCGAATATCCAGATACACCCAGACCCAGTCCAGCTGAATTTTCCAATCACTGCCAATCACTGCCTTGAATATTAATTTACAGCCAGCTCTGCAGAATGCAAAATTACCATGTGTCTATCTAATTATTATGTTATGCAGGTCTATTTATGCAGAGCTTTCATAGATTGAAGGAAACTGGCCATGACTTCATCATAGTGCAATTTCTCTTCGTCCAGAACAGGAGCAACACTCACATCCTGAATGGACTCCAGCCTCGAGATATCATCTAGAAGAGACGAGAACCACTTGTTCTCACCCTGGCCAAAGCAAAGCGTATAGGCATCACCCGACTGGTTGGCACGTGCAGTACGGCCCACTCTATGCACGTACTCACGGGACGAGTTGGGGAGGTCATAGTTGACCACGGTGTTGATGGACAACAAATCTATACCTCTGGCAATCAAGTCTGTGGCAATCAAGATGTTGATCTTGCCCTCTTGGAACTGGCCCAAGAGCTTGTTTCGCGTGGAGGTCACATTATTGGTGGAGTTGATGTAAGCCGCATGGATGTTGACCGATGGCTGCAATGTCTTAAAGAGCTCGTTGAGAATATAACAGAGTCGAAGAGTGGCATCGTTGGATTTGGCAAAGATAAGCACATTGGCTGTCTTCTGGTACTCCAATAAGAATTTGGCAAGCAATAACGGTTTGAGTGCCGATTTGGACAGCGAGAAAAACATCTTCCACTCGCTCAAGCCCGCAGGAACAGAGAACATCTCGTTGACCAATTGTTTCGACAGATTAACAATGACCAAGCGTGGTTTGTGGAATTTCAAAAGTGACAACTTTCCGGCATCGGTGGTCAATGTGGCCGAAAACACCATCTTCTGTGGCTGCAACTTCCATGTATTGGCAACGATTTTTCCTTCACTGTGACACCGTTCAATGCTCAGCACAACCACCTCACACCAGTTCTGGAACAGCTGGTTGAGCAAACGGTCAGCCTCGTCTACCACCAAAAATCGCAATGCCTCCATTGAGAGAGAGCCGGAAAGAATGTGTTCCACCAAACGACCGGGCGTGGCTACCACGATATCTGGTAAGTGAGCAAGAAAACGGGCAGATTCATCTTTGATGGATTCACTTCCAAGTCCAGTTACTCGCAAATCAAAGCCACTTGCCAAACTCCGGAGCGTGGCTGCCACTTGCATGATCAACGGCTTGGTGGGCACCAAGATAATGGCCCGAAGACGGGGCACGATGCGGTCTTTCAAGGCTTCTATAATGGGCACGGCATATGCAAGGGTTTTTCCACTTCCGGTGGATGCGTTAACCAACAAGTCGCCTTGGAAATCGGGTGCAAGCTTGTTTGTTTGGATATCTTTTAGGAGATGATTCCACACAGCGATTTGGACAGAAAAGGCACTGGAGAAACCAAACGATTGCAAATTCTCTAGCATTTTGGGCAGCAAGGGAAAATCGGAAAAGGGCTTCAGATCGTCGGGGAGTGCGTACTCAGGCTCGGCAAGCCAATCGAGGTTCTGCTGATGCAGTTTGTTGGATTCAAGATTGGGGTCTGACGGGAGTTCTGGCTGAGGAATGGGGCCCAAGTCATGGAGCTCTCGATCCAGAGCCTCAGATTCCGAGTCGGCTTCGTCATTCTGGTTTGCTGCAGAGGAGTTGAATTTGCGGAGAATACTGGCATGTTTGGATAAATGACTCTGATCAAGGTTCTCCAGATCCAGGGGAGGAAGTGGATCCAGAGAATGTGAAGGTGGTTCCAGCAGATGTGCAAGTGTATCTTTCTGAGGTTTGGGGCTGCTTGGATCTAGGGTCTTGGTGTCAGCATTGGTGTCATTCTCTGCACCAGACTCACTATCCAGATCACTATCCAGGTCCAGTTTCAGAGTCTGGCTCAGACTGTCACTGTCCAGATCCAGACTCAGATCCAGACTCAGATCCAGACTCAGGTCCAGACTCAGACTGTCATTGTCCAGACTCAGACTGTCACTGTCCAGACTCAGACTCAGACTCAGGTCCAGAACAGGGGCCTTTTTTGAGTCCGAATCCAAAACAGGGTCCTCCAACTCCCTCTTCCGAGGGACCAATTTCTTGGCCACAGGCACCACGGCCGGAGCATCAGGATCAAACCGTTGGGCAAACATGGCGAGAGATGAGCATCAGGGCAGTTTTTCAAGAGGCCGCGGTCACGTGCGCGCCTTGAGAAGTGTCACGTTGAAAGCGAAAAAAGACCCCAGGCCAACGCTACATTCTCCAACATGAGGGCAGCATTCAATCTTATGAAAGGAAGGTCAGTGTGGAAGGGCCCACACGTGGTGCCTCTTCCCATAGCCGAGGCCATGAAGACGGGAACGGCGATTCGTACCAACGCCAGAAGTTGTACGATTCTCCCGCAGTTCGTGGGCTTGAAGTTCCAGGTGCACAACGGAAAGGAGTACGTGGAGCTCGAGATTTCCGATGAAATGGTGGGCAGCAAGTTGGGTGAGTTTGCCCCTACCAGAAAGAGGTTCACCTATAAGTTCTCCAAGAACTAGTCTGAGTCATGACATGAGAGGATGAAAGAGTCATGACATGAAAATGAATGACACGGAAATGAAATGAAAGAGTCAATGACCTGAGTCAGAATGACGAGACAGCTGTATATAATTCATAAGAAGCCCAGGGCTTGAATAGTCAAGAAAACAAGTGAGTATAAGTTCACTACATCATGTAAGTATAATAGTAGTAGTAGTGGATACCCCATACCTCTATCATGAGAATTTAATATGTACAGCTATAGCTACCAACCACATTGATAGTAGCTACAAAGTACAGCTATACGAGATAATAGCTGTACTAACTAGAGCTATATGACTGTACCAGAATACTTACTATTCCAACTGAATAATTATAGGAAGCATCAGCGCGGTCATTGGGGAATTCACGGCATTATAGTTTGGCAGTTTGATCTTGAAATAGCTCTTAAGCATGCTTGATTACCTTCAACAATAAACGAGGTTCTAAAAATACGGGGGGAAGGACCTCCTTTTATAATCCTTTACCCCACTCCTCATGTCCACAAAACCAATTGCTGCATTTGTGAAACACCTGGATTGGGTAATGCAGCCTCGTCTGAAACACTATAAGCCGCGCGCAGCTCGCCTCCCAATAGTATATAAGTAGCCATGCCCCCAATAACATGCCCCATAGTTAACGAATTGTGAGTTACCAGAACCAAACGTCTGTGTATGAGTTTTACATTTATGTGAGACATTCTTCTGCAGTCAAGGAGAAATAAGAGAAAAAGTGGGTATGACTGACCGAATCAAAGATGATTATTTATAATTTACAACACAAATGGATCCAAAAAAGGGTGAACATTAATTACTATTAGTCGAATCAAGTAATGAATACTTTTATAGATCTAATGGATTTAAATCTCCAATGCTGATTCTAATATAGAGCATATAACCGTGCTCAGAACCATGCCGTTCTATAATGCTCCGCCCTATATCTACAGAAACTATTTCTATCTAGTGGTTTTTCTTATTAATGTATCGGGGTATAGAGTATAGATGTATAGTGGGATTATACAGGAACTTACTCCTCCACTTATGGAAGCATATATGAGTCTAGCAGTCACTATTCATTAATAGTGGTCATAGAAGCAGGAATTAGTTTAGCCGGTGACTGGAAATGATGTGACTGGCAATTGACAAGATTAGTCATGGCCTCGAGGACTATAGTCGTTCAACCTCTCCTGACGCAAGGCACCCGTCCGGTCCTTGACCGGCCACTTCCCCCACCCATTCAAGCGCACCACCAAGCATGTGGCATTGTCGTCTCCGCCAATGTACTCCACGAACTTGATCACCTCCTCTGCACAGAACTGCGGCGTGGCCTTCTGGTGGCCTCTCAAGTTGAAGTTGACCATGATGATGTCTGCGATTTCCTGGTCGGTCAATTCGTTGGTCACGCCATCCGTGCAGAGCACCAAGAACGATTCGTCGCCGCCCAAACCTCCCACTGTGTGCTCCTCGATCTCTCCTGCACTCAATTTCTTGTGCACGGTTTCGGAGTCTCCAATGATGTACTGCGCCACATCGGGCTCTGCAGTAACGCCCATTTCCTTGAAGTTCAAGTCGCCAAACGACCGGGTGTTGGCCAAGGAAATGAACCGCTCTTCACCAAACGAGTCTGTCATGAAGTACGTGGACGAGTACCTTCTCAACCGGGCGGATTCGCTGGGGTTGGATGGATGATGCGGAGATGTAAGTCCGTGGGCCTCACCCATTCGATCCACCAAAATGGCCCTGGTATCGCCCACCTGCGCCACCGTGAGCTTCAGAATCGTCTTGCGGTGGAAGTAGTACTCCTCCAAGACTGCACGCAGCTCGTTCTCCAGGTACACCGTTTCGATGAATGCAGAGGTGCACGTGGACCCCGATTTGTTGTCTTTTTGCCCGAAAAAGTCGTAGTCCGTGGCAAGAAAAGCCATGGGGATCCGGATATTTAAGTCGTCAGGTGGGAGACTTAGGTGGGAGAGTTCCTGTATGCAGGACTGACGTTTCATTCGGTCCACATTTTCATCCCGTTTCTTATACCAACGTTTCCAATAGCCACCAATATCTTTGGCATATGTTTTTAGAAGACTATCCTGTTCTTTTGGCGAAGAAACCAAATCGGTCCGAGCTTCAACTGTCTGCAGGAGCAGAGCTGCTAAGAACTTCAGGCACTGGTCTCCGCCATGGCCGTCGAAAATGTTAAAGTTGAACACGGACTTATCGGCAATCCGGAGGACTCCTGCACTGTAGCGGTCTTCATTGTAGAGGCGGTTGACACGTGACGACGTATGGCCAAAATGGGACGGGCTTTTAAGGAGGGGAACCCGGAGTTTGTAGGGATGCTTGTTTTCGGACGACGGAGTTCCGGTGGTGAATGTGACGCTAGAGGAGAAAAAGCGGGAGCTTTGTAACATAGGAAAGCAAGATTTGGGGAAGGAATTGGGGACTGGATTGGAAGTTTTGGAAGGGATTGCCAGAATAGGCAATGGGCCATCCGGATTGGGCCAGGGTGTTTCCGGATTAGGCCATCTGCCTTCCCGTTTGGGCGCTCTTACCCATCTGGGCCACAAGCCTTCTATTTTGGGCCTCATCAGCGAGTGTGTGTGGAGCCAGCCAAGTACAAGTGGTGAGTAGAGGTGGGCAGCCGAGGAAGATACCCCGGATTGATTGCGCGGGTATATGCAGGACAGGAGGAACCTAGGCATTCTAGTCAACAAAGTCCACAGCAATCTACAACAAGGAATTGGCTATTCTAAATAAATCGTAGTATGTATATTAGATTGAACAAAGATACAAACATCTGTACCTCCCATCCCAGCCAACCCAACCACAGCAACAGCAACAGCCACGCAACAAGTCTGAACAAGTTTTGGTCAAGTCACGGAAAATGGTCAGTCTGAAGAAGTTCTGTACTGCACAATAACGGAGTCGTTGGTCTATTCAAAAACTAATCATAAACTCACAAAGCAGCCTTGATCTTGGGCTCCAACTTGTCACCCGAGCTCAAGGCCTGCACATCGGAATTGCCACCAATGTGTTCTCCTCCAATAAAAACATTGGGAACAGTTCTTTGCTTAGTAATCTCATACAAAGCCTCCTGGATCTCGGCGCCATTTTCCTCGGTGTCCAATTCCAAAATGTATGCCTCTTGAGTAATGGCGTTAATGGTATTCTTGGTTTTGGTGCAGAAAGGACAGTAGGTCTTGGAGGCAATGAAGATGGGCTTTTCCTTGATGAGCGATTGCACCAAATCGATAGTTTCTTGTTTCATGGCTGGCGGGGTGGTGTAGAGAAATCTCTTGAGGAGGTTGAACATGAGGATAAGGGCTCGTTTTATAGTTTGCTGCTTACAAATTTGGATTGGTTCGCGCACGCCCGGTTGCTTTTGCATGCATGACTAATATTCGGGGTCTAGATTATTGGTTTGATTATTAGATTGTATTAGATTCCATTAGATTTCTTTAGGTTCCATTAGGTTCCATTGGATTACATTCTTGGTTTAAATTGGTAGTGGTACACTTCTATATAAGAGAGTGCTCGTGTATTGTGCAGTACACTCTAGTATCCAAGTACAGTCGTTAGTACTTACTGCGGAGGCCTCCCGTTTTTCCAGTCGCTGAACATGCGGTTGCTGATGATCTCGATGGAGTAGTGGTCGGGGTCCTTGATGAATGCAAGCTCCTTCATCTTGCCCTGGTTATACTTGACGGACCACTCCACGGAATCGCCGAATTGGGCTTCGATCTCCGAACAAAACTGCCCGGGGTCGTCACATGACACGCACGTGTGGCCGTAGCCCTGAAGAGCCCCGTTCTCGGTGGAATTACCATTATGGTAGCCCTCGAACTCATCATCATTTTCTGTGCCGTAGTTTTGCGTCAACTCAATGACTCCTTCCCGAGCCGCAAGGTCAGCATGAGACATCAGCCCTTCCTTGAAATCAGCATCGTGTTCGTATCCCAAAAAGTAAAGGTCGAATTTGGCGGCGGCATGTTCCTTCTTGGTGAACAACTTCATCCCCAACACTTTGCGGTAGAACTCCAACGATTTCTGGGCGTCTTTGACCCGGATCATGGTATGGTTAAACTTATATGCAGCCACCTCTGAAACACTGGCCTCCTTCCCCTGTCCATGTTCAATGATTTCAATCCAGTACCCATTGGGGTCCAAGGCAAAAGCAATATTGCTCTGTCTACCATCACTCAACTTCTTTCTGAACAGAACTCCGCCGGCCAAAAGCGTCTTTTCACACGCCTCGATGTTATCAACACTTACACAAATGTGGCCGAACCCCCTGAACGTCTCGCCGTTTCCATTGTTCAACTTATAGTCGGAGTCATTCTCCACTCCATGGTTATGACACAATTCCAAAATGCCTTGTCTGTCTGCCCAGTTTTTAGGGGCGCTGGTTTTGTAACCCATCATGTAAAGGGTGAAGCCGTCCATGATGAAGTGGTCGACCAATTGCATGCCAAAGTGCTTTTCGTAGAAGGGGACGCTGACCTTGGGGTCTTTTATGCGTAAGCACGTGTGGTTCATGTGGAATGAGTTATTGATATTCATGGCGATTTTTGGTCTTGAAAAGGGTTGAGGGGGTAGTTGTGATGTACCTGAGTCTGGGGATTGAAGTGTGGGAGACTGGCTTGCTTTATAGGAGCCATTGTGCAGGTTTCGGAACACTATATGCAGGACCCAAGTAATCAAACAAGTAGCTCTTTCAAGATTGCTCCTTTTCTTTCATGCCATAGTGTACGTATTCTAATGAGTCAATTCATTGGGTACTATTGTTTGTAACGTCTAAGCTTCGAGCTAGACGACTTTATGCTATTCCGGGTCACCCTCGGAACTCCACATGCATAATCCAGTGCCAATGTACCAGCAATACCATATATAATATAATGTACACTATTCGATGTGCTTTAGAGACCCATCCACTTTAGCTGTATAGACCGGTATTTGGGTAAAAACCGGTTGGTGCACTGTAGGTGGAGTTCCGTGGGTGGTGGGGCCGGAATGGCCCACTTCCGGGGCTTATATCCAGTTCCGACCTATTGACTCAGGTCGTTTTATTCTCCCCAAAAGAAAAAAAAAAGAGTTTTTTTTAGAGTTCCAGACTTTTGGTGACTGCAAGACAAAAATATCTTGCCAAGAACTTTGCATCTGGCGTGGCGGTTGCTATAGGAGAGATTGCTTTTTTTAAGGTACACATCACGTGACTGCAGCAACTTCCTCGGTCGGATTACCTACTTCCGGTGCTTATATGCAGGCCACACATACCCCCGGAAAAGTTACCAAGAGTTTACTATCTTTGAGGAAGTATGTTTTGGTCTTGAGTCTGTTGAGACTCCAATGAAGGATGTTATATTGATATGGTCGATTGAACCCGAAAAGGCCGAAAGGCCTGTATTATATGCAGGTCATTATATACAGGTCCGTATATACAGTTCAATATACAGTTCAATATATACAGGCCAGTATATGCAGGTCCTTATATACAATTCAATATATACAGGCCATTATATACAGGTCCTTAGTATAGGTCATTCCAAAAATTTACATGTCTTTCAAAAGACATGGGCTCCATATTTCATCAAAACCAGTTTGATTTGTAGAATCTTCGGAACTGGTGTGTGGGGGAAGTAAAGAGGGGTAGTGATACGTATCACGTGACCACCCCGGAATTGTGGCCGGAATAGCCAATCCGACCCAACAAAATTCCATTGGAGCAATCCCGGCTTTATAAAAATGTCAGATTGGGACAGCTATAGGCTTCACTACCCAGACAGCATTTGGGGTCCATAAGAATTGATGGAGAGACTAGGAGGTGTACCTATATGCAGGGCCAACCAAATATATTTCAGTGCGTGACCATAGATCACGTGCAGGCATCTACCTCGTATAGCCCATGAGCTGCGAAAAGACAACCCCATGATTCGCCGTTTCTTCTCCTCGTTGCCGCCCAGGTATTCTGCCTATAATGCAAAGCCCCGGAACACCATAAGCACCATCCAAATGCGGTACCAGGCCAAGCAGCCCATTTCCGTGGTCACGGCGTGGGACCACATCACCGGCAAAATCGCCCAGAAGGCCGATGTGGACATTGCCCTTGTGGGCGACTCGTTGGCCATGGTGGCGCTTGGGTACGAGGATACGAACGAAATCGGACTCGACGAGTTTTTGTACCATACCAGAGCCGTGGCTCGGGGCAACAATACGTCACTTATAGTGGCGGATGTGCCCTTTGGCACTTTTGAAAGCAGTGATGCTCAGGCCATTAATACGTGCATCAAGCTCATTAAGCATGGGCGGGCACAGGCTGTAAAAATAGAGGCCGGAGCAGAGTCAGCCAACCGTGTGCGCAAAATCGTGGGTGCAGGGGTCCCCGTGATGGGCCATGTGGGTCTAGCCCCTCAGAAACATAATGTGACTGGGGGGTATAAAGTGCAGGGGACAACAGAGGATGGGGCGCGGCGGATTCTTGCAGATTGTCATGCGCTTCAAGAAGCCGGGTGTTTTGCCCTCCTTGTGGAATGTGTGCCCAATAAGCTAGCGGAGCTCATAACCGCCCGGGTATCCATCCCCACAATCGGCATTGGTGCAGGTCCCTTTGTGTCTGGGCAAGTGTTGGTGATGGCGGATATGTTGGGAATGAATGATGGTCCGAAGGCTAAGTTTGTTAAGCAGTACATGGACTTTGAGCTGGATGCAGTGCTTGCCTTGAACAACTACAAGAAAGATTTGGAGACGGGCGTTTTTCCGGATCAAAACGTGCATGGCTACAAGATCAAGTCGGCGGTCTTGGATGCAATCAGAGAAGAAGAGAGGAAGTGAGAGGAGTGAGAGGAAGAGAAGTGAAAAATCACTTAAATCAGTGAACAAGCCAATCACTGAATAATGAATAATGGTGGAAATGATGGTCAAAAATATCACAATAATTGATGGCGAGAAGTTAGCAGTGGAAAGTGAATTAATATGGTGACAAGTGGTACTGAAGAATTGATGGTGACAAGTGGTACTGAAGAATTGATGGTGACAAGAATAAGGGACTGATCAGGAAGAACTGATTGGTTATAATGATCACTGAATAGTGATGGAGAAAAGTGTTGATCAGTATCATTGATTTCATGATCTTCAATCTCATTGTGTCCATGGGATCATGAACCTCCAATTTTTATCAACTTATATGGGTGACTAAGTGTTATTTATGAGAGTTTCTGGGAGTGGTTGGTACCAAATGAGGATTATAGACTGTTAGAGAGTTACTTGTGGGTGATAAATAGAGAGTTACTTGTGGTATGAAGACATGGACTCAATCGTAAAGCTGAAAATAGACTATATGGTACCACACCACAAAACACTTTCCATAATATTCGGAAGCTCCAGGGAATTGAAAAAAAATCCAGTTGGGGCAAGCTGGGAATCGAACCCAGGACCGCCCGCACCCTAAGCGAGAATCATACCACTAGACCACGTGCCCTTCTGGTTGTCAAATTATTTTTTTACATAACCAACATGTATAATTTGATAGTTGCTTCTTAAAATCCTCCCGTTTATTCGAAATCATGTGAAACGAATGTTCAAGTTTGCTTGTTACCATTGGTTTCGTACGAAAGTGTATGGGTGTCTTCCCCCCAAAAACCCGTGCACCACGCATGTTAGCGTCTCAGAATGTACCCTCACAGTACACCTCTAAACAGCCAGCCCCGGAGCCCAAACCAAGCCCCACGCTGCTGCCGAGAAGATCTCTACTACTACATCACCCCCTGATCCTGCAGAAAGGGCCCTATATAAAGTACCCCTAAATCTACAGCCTCCCACGCATACATTCCGCCTCCCACCTCCCCATCTCCTACACCATGGCCCACAATCTCCCCGCCAGGACCACGTACGGCAAAATGGGCGACGACGGCGTGGACGTACCGGACGAAAAAGTCATTGACGAGATTTTCCAGGAAAAAACAACCAAACACGCCGACGACGCCATTGACTATGAGGATATAGATGAATTGGCGGACGAAGACGATCTTCCCATGGAGGAAATGGGCGACGAAGATGCGCTTTTGGATGCCCCTGGATCCGCCCTCGGCCTCCTGGTGCCCGAAGAAAACCACCTCCAGGAAGATGCAGATAATGAGTTCGATGCCCTTTTTGGAGGGGACGAGAACGGGCTAGACTACGCCCACGACGAAGGTTCGGCGGCAGCTCAGATCCATCAGGATACAGGCGTGGATATGCTCCACATGAGCAATTCCTTGGGCTTTGAAGATGACGGACTTACAGATCTAGGGCTTGGGTTCGAGGACGAGGAAGCACATCTTCCAGCAGCGGTGCCCACGAAACGACGGAGCCCGGAGGAAATCGCCTCCCGCAAGTCGAAGCTACGAAAGATTGTCAAACGCATGGAATCGCAGCATAAGGCCCGGATGATGGCCAAGTACTACCCGTCGTACTCGCCCTACAAGCCGTTCAACTTCCATACGATGTCGGTGGCCGAGTCCAAGTTTTATGCCTACAAGGTGCCGGCCATAGCGACGAAACTGCATGTTAAGCCGCTTGTTCCGCTTAAAATCAGCTTGGAAATGGAGCCAGACCAACGCAAGGCCTTCAAGTCGCAAAAGAACAATGTGGTGGAGATCCCGTGGGCGGGCGTGACGGAGATTACACAGGAGGATATGAATTTCATCTCCGAATTGGGGTCTAATGGCGATAATCTCGTCAAAGTGCAGGTGCTTCCGTTCATGAAACTGGATGGAGATGGAAACGATAAGTTCAGCGATTTCAGCAAGGACCTTATCTTGGCCACGGCCGATTGGAACGACGACGACGTCATCAGTGCAGGAGAAAGCGAGGAAAGTGAAGGCGAAAAAGCCACGGAGATCACGGAGAAGTTCGAGCCCGATGAAATTGCCTACGATGACGAAAACATCTTCAATGGCCAAATTGCCTCGGACAAGTTTGAGCTCAACATGAACGACCCCAACCTCCTCTTTGTTCCGGACCTCAAAAAGTCCGAACTCTCCAAGTCAAAGGCTATTGTTCCCACCGACAACAAGTTGCTCCAGATGAAGTTCAACATCTCCAACGATGCGTCGTATGATGTGCTCAAGAACAACTACAACACCAAGGTGCGTAGTCAGTTGAGTAACTTGAACATCGAGCATGCGGCTCCGGCTTTGAGGCTCCAGACTCCTTACTACAAGATCAAGTTGTCTAAGAACGAAGCCCGTGCCTTCCACCGGCCACGGTTCCAAGTCATCCAGGGCTCGCTTATTTGTTTTTCCAAGCTCAAGCAGAGGAAAAAGAAGAAGGACCGGGGGAAGACGTCGCAGGAGATCTTCTCCAAGACCTCAGATTTGACTTCTGTGGATACGGGGACCATCATAGGCATGGAATATTCGGAGGAGCACCCCGGCATCTTGTCCAATTTCGGAATGGGCAGCAAGTTGATCAATTACTACCGAAAGGAGAAGGACGACGATAATACGCGGCCCAAGGCGCCTCTAGGTGAAACCCACGTATTGGGGGTTGAAGACCGGTCGCCGTTCTGGAACTTCGGGCACGTGGCCAAGGGAGATTTTGTTCCTACGCTCTACAACAACATGATCCGGGCGCCCATCTTCAAGCAGGAGCAGAAATCCACAGATTTCTTGCTTCTCCGGTCGCAGGGCTGTGGCAGCCACCAGAAATACTACTTGAGGCCCGTGGACCAGCTTTTCTCCGTGGGAAATATCTTCCCTGCAGTCGAAGTGCCGGCTCCACACTCCCGGAAGGTCACCAACACGTCCAAAAACAGGTTGAAGATGATCGTTTTCCGGACGATGAACAAAAATAACACGGCACGTTTATCGGTCAAGGACATCTCGCTGCATTTCCCCGACCAGAACGATATGCAGAACAGACAACGGTTGAAGGAGTTCATGGAGTACCAGAGACAGGGCGAGGACCAAGGGTTCTGGAAAATCAAGGGAGTGGATAATGTGCCCACGGAAGAGGAGGTTAAGGCCATGATCACGCCTGAGGATGCCACGTTGCTTGACTGTATGCAGCACGGCCAGCAGGTGTTGGACGATGTGGACTCGCTTTTCAACGATGACAGGCGAGGCGTGGAATTTAAGAAAGACAAGAAGGAGGTTGCTGATGTGGATGAAGAAAGACGGCTAATGGAGAAGAAACGCCGTGAAAAGGAAACGGATATCGACGAGACCATTGACGAGGGTCTAGCCCCATGGAGTGCATCCAGAAGTTTCATCATCTCCAACCAAACGAAAGCCATGCTTCAATTGAACGGAGAAGGAGATCCCTCCGGAATTGGGCTCGGGTTTTCGTTCCTCCGGGCCACTCAGAAACACGGTTTCAAGCCCTTGGTGCCTCCACCGAAAGATACCGTGCCCAAAAACACCACAGCTTCGTACCAGCAGAAACTCTACGAGAACGAGATCTCTCGCATCTGGTACGGACAAAGAAGCTCGTTGACGGTCAACGATACCGAGGGCCATAAACTCGAGGATATCTACCGGGAATACAAGCCCGTGAACCACACCAAGTACATGAAGCAGAAGATGGAGAAGGAGCGGGAGGAAAAGCTCAAAGGAGAAGACCCCCAGGCTGCCCACCAGAACGTGCTCAAGATCACGCGGCTCGTACGGGATGAAAACAACATTGTGCAGAGAAGAGTGGAGTACCTCCACGACCCCCGGTTGATCAAGGCGTACATCAAGCGCAAGAAGCAGATCGAGGGCGACAAGATGTCCATGGCCGACGTCAACGATATCATCCCCACCAACGATGCGGAGATGAACAAGATCCGGAGAAAAGCGTTGGAGGAGAAAATCGCCAATCTCCAGAAACGAGCCAAGCTCAGCAAAGGCAGAAGACCCCCCAAGGACCCATTACATCTTGCGGCAGCTGCAGGAGGCACCATCATCGATGCCAATACGGTGATGTTACCGGATGGATCATTTGCGTTTGGAGGCAAGGGAATTGGCAAAGGCAAGAGTAAGACGCGGCGGTGCAAGTCGTGTGGAGCATTTGGGCATATCCGGACCAATAAGGCGTGTCCGTTGTACAATGCCACCAAGGGAGGCACGATCCAGATCCCACAGGAGCAAAAGGACATTATACTTCTGTCGGTGAAGGAGCGGCCCGAGGGCTTGGAGTCTGGCGGAGAGACCCCGGCTATACAAGGCAGTCCCCAGTGAAGTCAGTACAGAGATCCAGAGATCCAGGGAGGACATACCAATAGAGAACATTACTACAGTAGTATTGAGAGTAGGAGAGAGGGCAGCTGGACGTTATACAGGAGTGTTCTTGGAGGATTGGGATGCTCTTCCTGCATATAATACCACTATATTCCTGCATACAATACTATCCAGTAAAACAGTACTTCAACATACCAGAGTCGTACCAGTATTGGTAGTGACTAGTGCAAGAAAGACCGCAAATCCACCCCAATACTCTTATCACAGAGTTGTCCACCAAACAACCATAGAAGATTAGAGAGGGCACGACCTGCATATAGCGTTAGACCTGCATATAAACAAAATGTTATATTAATAGATTTGATTTAGTAGCGTGTTTGAAATACCAACCAATGTACCCATCAAGGTTAATTGGAATGGTGCAGGAGGGCGCGTATATGCAGGACAACACACCCCAAATGCACTTCTCCCTTTCGAATCTAAAGGTACAAAAATCAGCACACACCAAACGTTTTCATGTAGACAAGTAATTTCGCTTAATGAAGCAGGGCTTCATGTTCATGAAATTCTATGGTTCTCCTTCCCCAGGTGGAACACTGTATAGTGCGAACTTCATACATCAAGGAATGAAGGCCGATTGTTTAAGTAACCATCATTGTAGAAAAGCCTTAAATCTCTTGATACTTTTTCAAGGAGCATTCAGGTGGCAGCAAAGGCTCAAGTGTATTCTCTGGTACTATAGAGGATGAAGTGCTGTAGTAGTGGTTGTACTGTATAGTACCGAGTATAACGTGGCACGAGTAAATTGTAGACCAGGGATCGAGCCGTTTCAACACAAATTCCAAAACTCAACCAAAACTCAACCAAAACTCAACCAAAACTCAAAACTCAAAACTCAACCAAAACTCAAAACGTCAAAAAGTGTTCATACTCTACAATTTATTAACAAGTGAAGTCTTCAGATATGCACCTCTGCACCCTGAAAAGGCGCACCAAACGAGTATAAAGTATGAACTGTTGAACAGGGTCAATATACAGTTATGAGCCAATAAGCGTACTCCATGAATCGATCCATGAATCGATTCATGGATCCAAAAGGTATCAAAGTGAGTATCAAAGTGAGTATCAAAGTGAGTATCAAAGTGAGTATCGGTCCAAAAGGCATCAATCTGAGTATCGGTCCAAAAGGGATCAAACTGAGGGTTCAAGAAGGGGCTTCAAGGGGCTTCAAGAAAGGAGAGATGTGTCTTGGAGATTTAACGAGACTTATGCCAGAAAGGAAATACATATATGTATATATTTATATATAAGGAGCAGGGTCCTGGAGTTTATGGGAGGTTCGATTTGGTCACTACTTGGAACATCCTCCTCTAGCCCTCGGGACACTTTTCAACCCGGATTATACGAGAGTAATACGATACTCCGACGAGGCTTCCTCAAGACTATGGCAAAAGATTCGCCGATTCTTCTTGTGTCCCCTGCATAACAAAGGCCATGTTTCATCTACTCCTGGTTGTATGCAGTCACACAACATGCAGAACATCTGGAGATGAACTGTTCGTCATATTCTATCATTGCAATAAATCGGTGTTCTACGTACAGCGTCAAGAAATCCCAAAGGTACTCTACTACTGCTGACTAGAAATGGAGCCCTGTTTCTTGAGGCACAAGCACCATGTAATAAACAATCCTGAAGCAATTCTGAATCCTGAAACAATCCTTAACCAAGCAAAAATCCTAAACCAAGCAACAATCCTACACCAAGCAACGTGTGGGAGGGTGATTATTCCAAATGTCTAGCATGGTCGTGCGATACACATAACCGTTCTCGTGGACTATATAATATAAACAACCCATTTCATATCTTGAAAGACAAACCAAGACCAAGCTTCATGTCAGAAGATACAACATCACCCATTTATGCAAGCAGGATTTGTATATCATATTCTACTAGTAAAGGATATTCCTGGTATTACTTTACTGTTGAACAGGCGAGATGTTCCACATGTCGCATGGGTCAATCTGCAGTTCCAGATGAAACAATAAGCGTGCTCCATGAAATCGATCCAAGGAGGTTTCAAGAAAGGGCCTCAAAGAAAGTGGGCCCCATCTTTGGGATTTGAAGGAGATCCCATGTTACGGTCCAGAAAGGGAATACATACATAGAAAAGAAGATCCCGCTCCTTATATATAGCTGACTAGAAAACAAATTTGACAGCTCTACGCATACCAACTGACGAACCCAGCTATTGACTCTATTTATCTCAGAAAACACACGCTATAGACAGAATTTTCGAATCTAATGGTAAGTATACTGAAGGAGTTGATGGAGTTAAAGTTTTTAAACCATTAAAAATAAACGAAAAAGATATCTCTCAAATAACTAATTATTCAGATTTAGAAAAAATAGAATCAAAAACAAGAGCCATGGAAGAACTAAACTTCAACATCCAGCTTAAACATTAGTCGTGTAGCAAAAGGATCGAATAGTCTAGTTATGATTAGAAGAAAAACTTTAAAGACACCTAATGAAATACTTCGAGGTTATCTTCTAGGTACTAAAAAGGTAAAAACTTGGTAACACTTCGTTCCAATGAGTCTAAAAAGGTAAAAACTTGATAACACTTCGTTCCAATGAGTCTAAAAAGATAAAAAAGAATCCTTGAGATTATATTGATGAATATAATTCATTAATAGCTAAATATGTTTAAACAACTACATCCCGACACTCGATACCTAAGATTCACTGCGAGTAACGACTGAGACAAGATTAATTGACTCAAGCGAAGAGTTAAACTCATACAAATATCCATTCATCTTTGGAGATTTGTTGTGTTCTCGGGTGACGAATAAGCTTGTTAAGGGAACTTCCTGGTAGTTTAGCAACCACAATCCAAAGAACTAAGATGTCGCCTATATCGTTTAAATTGCAAGAATTAATGGAAGACCGTTACACCCGAGACCAAACTATGGAGCCACTAAGAACGTGCCAAACATTTACAACCATAACAATACAAAGAACTAAGCAAGATATTGGAGATCTTGAAGATCTTGGAGATATTGAAGATCTTGAAGATATTGAAGATATTGAAGATATTGGAGATATTGAAGATATTGGAGATCCTGGAGATCCTGGAGATCTTCCATGCAAAAAGGTGTGAGTGTTTGAAAATGTGAAACACAAGTGGAACAAGGAACACAGAATCAAAGATTGGGACTGGGAATTATATAAAGAAAGGTATCAGGCAGTGAAGGCCGGGAAGAGTGGGTTGAAATGGGGAGTTACGTGGGCTGGAATGGGGAACACAGTGAGTGTTCAATACTGCCAATACCGCCAATACTGCCAATACTGCCTAGGGACTGTTCTCGTCTGCCAAATGTCATCACCAACTGATACGATTAACAACAACGCCCAATACCAATAAAGTATGAAAAGTTGAACAGGGTCTGGATGCAGGACGTAGAAGAAACGGGGCTTCCATTTATGAATCCTGGATAAACGACCGGCCATCTCCAAATACCGTTTAAAGGGTCATGCAAGGGATGCCCTTAAAGGGGTTACCAATGGCCAATGGTAGCCCACAGAAGAGTCTCTGGAGTCTCTGAAGAGGAATCAATGAGAGATTCCGGAATGATGGAAAGCCGGGCCGTGAAACGTCCCGTCATGGGCTATAAAGGAAGGAGTTTCCGCTCAGTTTTAGAGGGTGCCAAATTTGCCCAGTAGACACAAAAGAAGATCTGTTAAGAAGAAGAAGAGAAGAAAAAGAAGAGAAGAGAAGAGAAGAGAAGAGAAGAGAAGAGAAGAGAAGAGAAGAGAAGAGAAGAGAAGAGAAGAGAAGAGAAGAGAAGAGAAGAGAAGAGAAGAGAAGAGAAGAGAAGAGAAGAGAAGAGAAGAGAAGAGAAGAGAAGAGAAGAGAAGAGAAGAGAAGAGAAGAGAAGAGAAGAGAAGAGAAGAGAAGAGAAGAGAAGAGAAGAGAAGAGAAGAGAAGAGAAGAGAAGAGAAGAGAAGAGAAGAGAAGAGAAGAGAAGAGAAGAGAAGAGAAGAGAAGAGAAGAGAAGAGAAGAGAAGAGAAGAGAAGAGAAGAGAAGAGAAGAGAAGAGAAGAGAAGAGAAGAGAAGAGAAGAGAAGAGAAGAGAAGAGAAGAGAAGAGAAGAGAAGAGAAGAGAAGAGAAGAGAAGAGAAGAGAAGAGAAGAGAAGAGAAGAGAAGAGAAGAGAAGAGAAGAGAAGAGAAGAGAAGAGAAGAGAAGAGAAGAGAAGAGAAGAGAAGAGAAGAGAAGAGAAGAGAAGAGAAGAGAAGAGAAGAGAAGAGAAGAGAAGAGAAGAGAAGAGAAGAGAAGAGAAGAGAAGAGAAGAGAAGAGAAGAGAAGAGAAGAGAAGAGAAGAGAAGAGAAGAGAAGAGAAGAGAAGAGAAGAGAAGAGAAGAGAAGAGAAGAGAAGAGAAGAGAAGAGAAGAGAAGAGAAGAGAAGAGAAGAGAAGAGAAGAGAAGAGAAGAGAAGAGAAGAGAAGAGAAGACAAATGATGGAGACTACCCGAAAAGCGGTACCTTTTGGTCCTGCAGACAGGCTCCACACCAACCCACACCTTTAAGTGCTCTTGCACTCACTACGTTATGAACTGGTTAGGGACTATTCACTGCTTGGCGTGTTCCATTTCTACTATTCAAGCCATGGTTCGGGCGCTTGATGTGCACGGTATAAGAAATCCAGAAACAAGCAAGAGCAGAAATAGACACTTGGAATCCAAGGTCTCTGATACTCACTAGACTCTACTTTATCCTCTACTTTATCCTCTACTTTATCCTCTACTTTATCCTCTACTTTATCCTCTACTTTATCCTCTACTTTATCCTCTACTTTATCCTCTACGTTATCCTAGACTCTACGTTATCCACAGACTGTCATGGACGAGGAGACGAGTGGTCTACATATGACTGTTAGACTCCAGATACTTGTTGTTGCCGTTACTCTCCTGTCAGAGTCTGGAGTTAACAGTGTCAGTCAGTCAGTCAGCCAGGTCTAGATGGTGCAGTATTTCTCCGATTGTGTACTTCAGCAGCTTCATCTGAAACAGAGTCTTTGAGATGGATCCATCAGAGTCGTCTAAACAGAGTCTTTGAGATGGATCCATCAGAGTCGTCTAAACAGGAGTCCAAGTGCATTAGTGTGATACACAGGTACAGCCAGTCTTGGGCGCTCCGCCAGCTCACTAGATCCTGTTTACTGCCCCCTTATCTTGCCAGACTTATACCACACAAGGCAAAGAATATACCAGTGCCAGATCTGGAGTCTATGAACACCAAACCATTGACTAATCTGGTCAGAGGAGCAACTGGTCTATGGTCTTCTCATGATATTCATGGTACCCATTACCAATATCCAGAGACTATTAATCTCCATACCCTCTATTAGTACTTGGCCAATGAATATCAAAGGATAGTGACTCACAGTCACCAGAACGGTTCTGATATCCGGAGTATAATCGCTCTAGCATGCAGTAATTGTTAGAGTGTTGAGTGTTTGAGTGTTGAGTGTTTGAGTGAGTGGAATGTGTGGGACCTGCATATGGATCTCTCACGAGCCTCATAATCAATCTAGATCATCAGCACTATTATGAATAGATCCATTTTGGGTCATTCTAGATCCATGATTCATAACCTCAATATTGATAGTCCAGGTCTATTTTATTGTCATCTTCAACACTTGCCTAATTGGGACTTCCTAACCTTGGTATTGGTATAGGCATGGCACAGGCTCAGATAAGACACAAGAAGATACAGAATGATCTACAGAGTAAGAAGTACAGAAAAAGAAATATAGAAAAAGAAAAAAAAGGAATACAGCATACGGCGTGGAGTGTAGAGTATGTGGATTTGTAAGAGTAGACGAGAGGCGTGCATATGGGCTTAGCAGCCGCCAGTTGCGCGCATCTTAGTCCGAGGCTGAGTGCGCCTAGAAGGCGAGATCCGAGGTTTGGTCGAAGATCGAGGGTTGAGGATCGAGGATCGAGGGTTGAAGCGCGCGCCGCGCGGGCGAGACTTCCGGGGTCATGGCGACGCATGCGTCTGCGTGGAAAAGAAACAAGCTACGCATGTAGTTGCGCACCCAAACAATAACCTCGAGGCTAATCGTTACGTGCTACTTATGCGCACTGGACAGGAGACAGGAGACAGAAGACAATAGAATTAGACAGAAGACAATGGAATTAGACAGACAGAAGACAATGGAATTAGACAGACAGAAGACAGACAGGAGACAGAAATAGCATTAGACAGAAGACAATGGAATTAGACAGACAGAAGACAGAAGACAGAAGACAGAAGACCGAAATAGAATGGACAGAAATGGAAGGCTATTGGAATATTGGTTGCTTTTTAGTCTAGGCGAATCTCGTGCGGGTATATGCAGTCCGTGGATCCAACTATATTTGGATCTTCTCGACAATGCTAAATTTAGGCGCGGCGACCACTTGCATAGGAGGCGACTCCTGAAAGCGTCAGGGTCACGTGATGCAGGGCCAGGGCCTCTAACCTAACCCCAACCGACCCTAGGTATTTTTCCCTAGTACAAAACGACAGACAAAGACAAGACAAAGACAAGACAAGACAAGACAAGACAAGACAAGACTAGACAAGACAAAGACAGGACAAGACAAGACAAAGACAAGACAAAACAAGTAGACAGTATCAGGAGTAAATTCATATGGTCGCATGGCTGTATATTCAATTTGGAGCACCTTGTTTCAGGTATGTTTGATATGCTCCTCATCCACAGGCTGCGTCGCGGAACTGCGCGAAGCTGTGCAGAGCTGTGCGGAATGTGTTGTAACGCCAAGTCTGTTCCTGGTATCTGAAAATAGCAACACACCAATGTCCAGACATATAAAAGGCCGCCATCCGCCCCCACCATTCCCTTTTTTTTCCTCATCCTAATATTCCACATCCACAATGAGATCCTCTACTATCGCTACTGTTCTTGCTTCTGCTGCCTGTGTTGCCGCCACCACTCCTCAAGCCTGGAACAACTCCTCGCCTGTGGCTGACGTTACTGTCACTGATTACGTCACCTACTGTCCTGCTTCTACTGTGGTTACTGTTACCACCTGTACTGAGGATAAGTGTGCTCCTACTGCCATCACTGTGACTGAGCCCACCACCCTTACTGTTACTGGTAAGTGTATTGTGCCTGCCTCCAAGGTGTCACCTACTGAGCCTGCTGCTCCTTTCCCTACTGGAGGTGCTCACAATGGAACTGCTCCTGCTGCTTCTACTATCACTACTGACGTTACTGTGACTGACTACACCACTTTCTGTCCTGCCTCGACTGTGGTTACTATCACCACTTGTAACGATGCTTGTGCTCCTCACATTGTCACTGTCACCGAGCCAACCACCCTTACTGTTACTGGTAAGTGTATTGTGCCAACCACCATTGTTGAGTCTGCTCCTGCTCCTTCTGCTCCTGCTCCTGCTGCATTGACTTCTCCTGCTGCTCCTGCTGGTCCTGCTGCTTCCGAAGGTAAGCCTTCTCCTGCTGGTCCTGCTGCTGAGTCTTCTGCTGCTCCTGCTAGAAGTTCTGCTCCTGCTTCCTCCGCTGCCCCAAGTGTCACTCCTGCTGCCAACGCTGGTAACTCCTTGAACGTTGCCGGTGTTGCTGGTCTTGTTGGTGCCGCTGCTTTGATGCTTTAGAGATGCTACTTACGTAATTGACGTTTTCTAATAAATTCACCTAAGCCCTTGTTTTGTCATTTCCTTGTAGATTCCTACTTCGGTGAAAATACCCATGGTGTTTCAGATCGTAATAAGTCCTGTATCGTGTTTTACATTGTCATGTGTGTTTCGCCTCAGGGTTCTTTGACGATTGCAAATCGCGGTTGCACTGCCATCCTGCATCCAACCCGCAGTGCGTCTGCATCCAAAGACCTCCTTCCAAATTCCAAACACTAAATACCCAAACACTAAAGACCAGTCAGTGGAAAATTTTCAAGGTCGTTGTCTAGAGCCATTTTTATATGCAGGTACAGAAATAAAAGTGAGCTGGTATCGTAGAATGGGAAAAATGTAAATTTTGGAACTTGTCCTGCATATAACCCAATTGCAACTCTGTCAACGCCTCCTTGATCAGCGATCATTATGCAGCTATAAAGTGCTCCTTAACTTGATATAGACCAGCTGAACAAGCCCGTGGAGATCCGAAGATTGAAGATTCAAGAGGAGAAACCACCAGATGAGCAAGGCTATATACAGGAACATCCAGACTAGGAAATATTCCAATCAAACCTCTTCTTCCTGTAAACAATATGTCACTGACTGTGCGCTAAATAAACTTACAGTATCTGCAGTCAACAATGAAAGTCTAAATGACTCTGTATTCCTGTACATACTGCTAGTCCTGCACACAGCAGGCTAGACCTACCTCGGTGTGATTTTCTGTAGTAAGAAAGTGGTGCTATGTACAGTCTGACTTGATGTGTATCTGTATGCAGAAAGCTTGGCGTATTTCCTGGCGTTTCAAATGTACCTATAAATAATCTGAAACACACATGAAACCATCCTGAAACACTACCTGCACTACCAAGTATACCTTCCTGAATAACACTAAAAATCCACTTTGAAACCCAAGTAAAAGATCTAGACCACAAGGTGAAACCCTAAGGTATAAAGTAAAACTCTAAACCATTTATAACTCTAAAATACCATTGTTTGCGTATATGCAGGACGCACATGAACATTCTCTTTTTCCAGAACCTTAAGTCTCCAGACCTAGTTTTGACAGAAAATGTTTCTATTATATACCATACTATTTGGTATACAGTACACGACTATATAATACAGAAGCAGAGCTCGTAGCCATTGAAGATACAGGGCTCATAACCGAAACCGTGCGTCTAAAGTTTTTTTTTAGAGATAACTATTGACTAGGATAGTAAGTTTAAGCGAGCATAGTAGAAGAGAGTCTATTTCCTATTTGGGAGGTGGACTAGCTTATGGACATGGAAATGGGGGTTGGGTGTACGGGTTTATCCGGGAAAGTGGAAAACGGGAGTATGTGCAGGTCGAGACAAAAAACGCGAAAAAGTTGAAGTCACGTGAGAACATCACGTGCGCACATCACGTGCCATGCTAATCACAACTTCCAACCAATTATTCACACATGCCCAATTTGAAGGTTTTAATTTAAAGTCTTTATTTTAAATGGTACTGCAGATTCAAAAAGATCAGTAATTCTAACGAGAATAACAGTTTGGATTCTGCAACAAGAAGCCATTCGTCTGAAGGAAGTGTAGCATATAATCGTGTGCGGACCAAATTCCTGAAAGTGGACGGACTAGCGATGGGTTTTGGTTTAAATTTTGTCCCGGTCGAAAATTCAAAGTATTGGGCTTCTGGGGATGTTTTTTCTATATTTCCTGCATATAAGTCCCTGGAACTACCACACTCCAGACTAAGGTAGAGTAGTGTATAGAGTAGTAACACCTGTATATAATTGTCATACTTCTTATCTGCAGGCCGGCTGGGGGTAGAGTTTCGAGGCTCCAGCAATGACAGCAAGTCAAGATTTGGAACTATAAAACGAGCAAGTGGACACATGAATGTAGTCCAATTTCAGCTTATTTCATTATGTGTGTGGCTAGAAAACTACCGTTCCTTCGTGCACTGGTGCATGTTCCGGTATATAGGCTATTATATACAGACAACCGTACATCTCGTAAATTTTAGTCTGTTCGTAGAGTAGTCAATACACTGAAGAAATTAGCTCTAGGCCTTTCCTAAAGTCATAGTAATGATACCATAAAGTATGGTTGCTTTGAAACAGTTATTTCAAGTGGTTGGCGTTGGTCTGGGTGGATGTCTATATGCAGGACAAACATATATGAGTGTTTGACTATCATGAAACAGCTATGAATGTTCCCAAAATGCTATACTAAGTATTAACCATTTATTTATTATACTAAATGGATTTTGGATTGTTTAAATTATATGTGGTGTAGTGGTGTAGTGGAGGTAGTAATTGTGCCGCGCACGACCCATGATAGAGATCAGTACAATAGTCATCAAATTCAAGCTTAGATCAGTCATATCCTTTGAAACCTCTATTGAGAGTGTGGTGTTTGAGTTGAGTTAAAATAAAAAGTCGTGCGCGACCCAAAACAATACAGTATGAAAAAAAAAAGGGTATTGATTGTCATATATAAAGTTAGAGTGGTTCTTGATTAGACAGAAAGAAATCTACCCAATCAAACTCTCCTGCATTAAATCAAGAGGGGCACTTTATAGATATCAACCGGATTGCAATTAGGCTGAGCATCAGCCTTAAACAGAATCCGGGTGAAAGGTTTGGCCAGGTTGTCCTCATTCCGCCAAACACCCTTGCAAGCATAAAACCGGTAGTTGGTGATCTTATCATCGCTATCAAATTTCATCTCCAAGGGTTCGTTGTCCAGGCCAAAACCAAACCATGTGGAATCCTCTTGGCTCACATAAATTGGACTATCCTCGTTTCCTAAAGAGGCAAAGGAACCGTACAAGGCAAACTCCTTAGCCTCAGTACCGTCTTCATAGCCCAATACACTATAGTTTACATTGACATGAAAACCACTGAGATGTAACAATTGGTCGCCCACCTTGGCTGCAAAGGCAATTCTGTCAGGGGTCAAAACTATAGCCGAAGCCACAGAAATAAGAACGGAAATAATGGCAGTTTTCATTTTTGTTTGAACTTGAATGTTTTTGATTTTTGTGATTGATTGATTGATTGATTGGTTGATTGATTGGTTGATTGATTGATTGATTGGTTGATTGATTGATTGATTGATTGATTGATCTGGGAATGATGGTTTTATACCTGGCGCTAACCCCACTTCTCCCTCTCTGGTGTTGACTGTCACTGACGTTGCATTTTTTAGAGCACTTTGTTTCTCCAAAAATAACGTCGTGATACCAATGATCGATATTGTAAATTGGTCATGCCCACGTTTTAAACGGTTAATTGAGATGATCTGAATGTCATTTAAATGGAACAATAGGAAGAATGCGAAAATGCGATTGAGAATGTGCTTTGCATTGTTTGTCCTGCATACACCGCACACCGTGTCATTGATATTTCCCAATTTCTCATCTTCGACGCCCGAGAGACGAACTTTGATTTCCAATTTGTGTTTTAGACTCTTTAATATTCTAGAACCTTCTTTTTGAATTCTTATTTAACGTTTAATTTGGTTTGGGGTTGCTTCCGGTATCTTCCCTACGCTAGCCAGTTTCTAGAAAATGTTTCAAAGGCCTTGGATCTTCGGTATCTTCGATTATTAAACGTTCTCGAAAATGGGATTGTTAAAATGTGGGGAAAAACTTCTGAAATGCATTACGTATTGGGTGTCCTGCATACAGACACTGCACTCGAACGTTTTTGGTCCATTGTTAATAAACAAGCTTTGACGAGGTCTCGACTAAACTTAATGTAGAAAATGGTGGAGGGAATGGAATGGAAAAAACCTGCATCTTTGGAATTATCAGAACTGTTCTGGCGAACTGGAAATCGGGCATTTTCTAGATTAGACAAAAATACAACGGAGAAGATCATTGGATACCACACTTTCTGGAGATTTCGGAGTCACTAAAATCATGCCATTTTGATTGACGTAAATTATACACACGCTGACATTGTAATGCAACCTTGGCTGAGGGTAGACGAGCAATTAATTATAGTTTGATTAGACAAATAGACAAATAGACAAATAGACAGAAAGACAGAAGGACAGATTTATATAAACGAATAGATAAATTGGCAGATCGGATGAGCAGATCAGTGGGCAGATCGAAAGTCAAAACAATTGGACAGAGAAATGGGCAGATTCGAAGACAAAAGACAGAAAATATTTAGACAAAAGACAGAAAATTTTTAGACAAATGGACAGAAAATATTTAGACAAGACAAGACAATAGACAGAGCATTAGACAGAGATTAATTGGACAAATAGGCATGGCTTTTGGGAGGCCAATAGCCAGAAGGACAAGATTACCGGAGAGACAGATCTTTAGACAGATGGACAGATGGACAAATAGACAAATGGACAAATAGACAAATAGACAAATAGACAGATGGAAGGACAGAATGCAAAATCGATATATCCGTAGACAGACAAAGACAGGAGACAAATTGATCGACAGACAGAAAATGGACAGAAAATGGACAGATAATGGACAGTTAGACAAATAGTTGGGAAAATAACAGATAGACAATCAGACAATTTGAAAGTAGTGATCGATAGATAGAAGGCGCATAGACAAAAGAGTTAGTCTAGATAAATGGACAGAGAAAAGAGACAAACGTAGACAGTAAAAAAGATAGAAAAGTAGACAGAGATTGGACAGAGATTGGACAGAGATTGGACAGAAAAAAGACAGAAAAAGGAGTGGAATAGGTTCCAAAAACATAAATTCAGTCCCACGGCCCATATTTCCCCACACATTCATGCATCCGTATGGCGATAAGTCCATCAGATTGCAAAAGACAATCCAAAGGACAATCTAAAAGACAATCCAAAAGACAATCTAAAAGACAATCCAAAAGACAATCCAAAAGACAATCTAAAAGACAATCCAAAAGACAATCCAAAAAACAATGAAAAAATACACAAAGACAAAATGATATAGTTCCAATAACTATATCAATCTGCAGAAGCTATTTTAAAACCCATTGTTCCAACCCCACCGTCCCCCTCGTCCCCGCCTTTCCCTCAAAAAATCCCTCATTCTTACGAATATCCACTCATTCTTACTCCTTCATTTTCCCAATTTTCCACGGATTTCCACTTCTCTTCTTTGATCCCGATAACCACTGATGGTTATTGATGGTTATTGATGTTCATTGATGGTCATTGATGTTCACTTGTTTCACGTTTTCGCACTTTTTCGCACACGTTCACCGAGAAACTCTGAGGTATTTTTAGATGGCTGCAAAGTATAAAACCTCCCCACAATCTGGAAAAGAAAGAACAAAATAAAAGACAAGAAAAATTGACCAATAAAGAACAAAAAAAGAAACATTCAAAGATCCAAAAAAAGAAACATCCAAACATCCAAAGATCCAAATTTTAAAACCATGAAGTTCATCTTTTTTCTTTTCGCACTGGCTTTTGCAGGCCAAAGTCTTGACGTTACCCTTATCCAGTCTGGGTCCATCCGCCAACATGCCCAATTAGGAAGTGTTGGAAATCACGTGGCGCCAAATGCAGACCATACCATGAAGTTGGTTTTGAACGATGACTCCACTTTGGTCGATACCGTTTCTCAGAAGTATATCCATATTGATTCCAAAGGTTACTTTGCTTTGTCACATGAAGCACAGGTTGGGTTCTCCATTTCTTCTGTTTCCTCGATGTATTTGGCGTATAAGGAAAACACAAGGTTTGGGGTTTTCAAAAACCGCTTGGCGGTTAGTGGTTATAAACTGGAGGAGGTTGTGGAGGTAATGGTGAAGATCGTGGCCTCCAAGACCGTCGAGAATGTGGTACCAAAAAAGGACAATGTCAAGGGAGAACCTGTCAAGGGAGAATCTGTCGAGGGAGAATCTGTCAACGGAGAACCTGTTAAGAAAGAGCCTGTCAAGGAAGAGATTATGAAAAGGGAGGAGGAAAAGAAATTTGGACTCGTGGCGGTTCATACCCATTCGCAGGGGGAGTATATGCAGTACGCACCAATTAAGAAGATCGGACGTCATCCCCATGTCTTTTCCGTGGGTGGAATTAAAGGTGATAACCTTATCTTGAAGTTTGAAAAACACAAGTCTGCATTATATGATCAATTTGGTATTGGTCTTTATTTGCACCCTTCTTCTGGTGATCTTGGAGCCGTTGGAATCCTTGGCCATCACCATGCTACCACGGGATTCTCCATTAAAGATGGTCACTTGGCTTATAATGGCGAGACTGCTTGGAAATCGTGTCCTAAGAAACACCACCAGTTTTTCTTGTCCAATAAGGATTGTCCTGGGGGAATCCCCATTTTATTGAAGGTGGATTATGTTGAATTCTAGATTCTATAACTCAAATATAAGTCTTCACCTCAAGAATAAATTATGATTGATCAAGGCCATAATGGTCGACACCATTAAGTTCTTTTGTTGATATCTGCCCGTTTCCACCACCAGAACCTCTGTGAAAATGCTGTTTCTGAGTGCAAATTAAACCCATTAACAGTCCAATACTACCATAACCATTGGAATTTGAAGGTCATGATAAATGGGAAAACTCCCCACAGTTTGGAGTTGATAAGGAGAAGTTTCCAGTTCTGGAATACCCCACTACCTCCATCAAGTATGCTACACTGACCACACTGGCTAGACAGGCTAGACAGGTTATTGTTGAATAAGCGAGATGTTAGACATCTCGCATGGGTCAATATGCAGTTTCCAGATAAAACAATAAGGTTACTCCATGAAATCGATCCAAGGAGGTATTGGTCCAAAGAGGTTTCAAGAAAGGGGCTCCAAGGAATCGATCAAGAAGGTTTGAAGGGAAAATCACAACTTCTGAGCACCAGTTGAAACTAGTCATTTTTTATTATTATTGTATACTGCTTCATTGGTCAAACAAGTGAAGAGTCTGTATACTTAATATTTGTCAGTTGACATATCCAAAGTACATGAATCTCGGGGTATACATATCATATAAACCATGGGGATGTGCATATTGTATATGCCTCTATAACCATTAGAGGACGATGATCACAACCTCTGCTTAATACCGTACATTCCTCCTTGTTAATCACGTGTCCGATACTGTCAACCTCCAAAATAGTCAACCTTCAAAAATGTCCACAGATCTAGTTGTTCAAAGCTCGTAGATGTTCTCGCTATTTCTGGCCACGTGCGCGGCTCCAACAGAAAGTATGTTGTGAGATCTGTGTTGGAGATTTAAGGAGTAACCACGTTATGGTACAGAAAAGAAAAATATAAGGAGGTATTCATAGGAGGGAATGGCCTCCTTTTATAATTTGAAGAGTGCGAATCCTGACACAAACGCACAACGTTCAGGGGCTTGCAGATGGTTGCGAAAACGTAGCCTCACTAATATATAAGGGCCAAGATGCGCTTAGTTGAAAAGGAAAAAAATTCCTGGTATTAGTTTAGCAACCACACCAAAACCACAACAAATCACAATACAAAGAACTAACATGACTACTATATCTCATGGATTACAAGATTTGATGGAAGAGTATTACACCCTGGTACTTGCCTATGAAAAGATTAAGAACAACGCCCAACACTGACTAAGTCTATAACCTGCTCTTCGTGAATACCTGTGCTGTAGACAGGACCCTTCCACCAACAGATGCCTAATTCAAAGGGAAAAAATCCAGAATGGGTTTTAAATGACCTCGAACCAAAACCAGTTGCAAAAATCCTTGATCAGTGTTTCCAAACATTCCCTAATTATACTCTTGGTGGAGGGACCCAGTGTCTATGCAGTTCCTTTTCTTGCAGTCAATTAACCTTCATTTCGTCTTTTACAATGAAGAATTCCTATTACGTTTTAGTTTTAGGCTTCCTCTTCTAGTTCCTCAACTACCTCCAGTCTTCACCTTGTCCATTTTGTCATTCTCTGTCATTGACTAACCGCAGAATTTCTCAGTCATCTGCTCTGATAGTCTCCAAATAAAGTGGTACAGTTTAATGACTACAGACAAGAGGTTCTGACTAGTTCAGGAAAATCGTCTAGTTCAGTACAATTGTCTAGAGTATTATTCTCCATCAGTCATAGTTTGGATCAACAACTGCAGACTAGACTCATACATCATGGACCAAATAAGACTATTAGCTCATAAATCAGGTCATTTCTCAAACCCTTTCCCCCTAGTCTAGGAGAACTTTTCCACGACTCTCTATCCTGCTCCTATGAGCCTCTCTCCTGCACGCTATACTCACTCGATGCACAGTAGGTGGAGATAATGTGATAATGTGATGAGAGATTTTACTATACTTGACAAAGTCTTTCAGAAGACTACAGAGACTTTATGGTGACCTCCAATACAATACCAGTGATTGACAAACTCATTATTCATTAGTCTAGTGTTATCCAGTCGTTAAACTTCAGACATCTCCAACATCTCCAGCACCTAACTGAGTCAGAAACTAGTAACCGTCAGAGACTAGTAACCGTCAGAGACTCACCCGTCGACTAAGAGCACAAACAGAAAAAAACAAGCTGCGACCGAGTTGCGTCGTAAAGTCATTCACCTGAAACATTGAAGAGGCTCGGTTCGTCATGTCCAGACTTGCTCAGGAATGTTTTGGCTCCGTCTCAGACTTATTTCTTGTCCCCTTCCACACGCAAAGGCGCAATCGTCTCCTTTCCATCTGGGCCGACTTTTTTCTCAAAAGGCAAGAGGTAGACGTCTATCGGGGTACTTTTAGACAGGAAGACCTTGGTCGAAACCGAATATTTGATGCCATCATCGCGAACGTCAATGATGCGGAAGGCGTAAAATTTGGTTTGAAGCTTTCCATCTGCATCCATTCTGGGGTTTTGTGGTCTCACTGGTGGCCCGGAGGTAAGCACATGGAAATAAACACCCACTTTCACGCGTGTGGGTTTGTTTGAGGTCACCAAGTACTTTTTGTCTTCAAGAATTACCTCAACCTCAAGGGGGGGTTCGGGGTAGGGCTCGTCTCCGAAAGCAAGCGCTTGTCTGTCTCGAGGTCTTACGCCCAGGTCGACTCCAAAGAGGGGCCGCATCGTACCTTTGTCGTCCGCAAAGAAAACCAACGAGGACGTCTTTGGTTTGGAATCTTCTTCACTTGGTGTGGAGGTTTCTCCCTCGCTCCCTTTTTCACCTGGTGTATGGGTCTCAGGGTCTTCTTTCTTGTCCCCTTCCGCAAGCAAAGGCACAATCGTCTCCTCTCCATCTGGGCCGACTTTTTTCTCGAAAGGCAAGAGGTAGACATTTATCGGGCTACTTCCCGTAATGAGTTTGTTCGAAATCATAAATTTCTCCCTGTCATCGCGAACATCCCTGATGAGCTTGGTGTAAAAATTGAATTTGAGCTTTCCATCTCTATCTATTTCAAATTCTTGTGGACTGATTTCTGGCCCGATGGTAAGGTGGTTGTACCAAAAACCCAAGTTCATGCGTATATGTTGGTTTGTGGTCACCAAGTACCTGTTGTCTTCAATAATAAACTCAGGGGGGACTTCGGAGTGGGATTCGACTTCGAAAGCCATTTTTTTAATGTCTGTAGATAAATCTTCTGGGATGAACCTAAGGCTCAGGAACATTCCAACGAGGGGCCTCATCGTACCTTTGTCGTCTGCAAACAAAACATAAGAGTTTGTTGCCCAAGCTGAGGAGGCCACAAGCGAGGCATACAAGAAACTGGATAACTTCATGATGGTTGATAGAGATTTTCAGCGCAGGACATGTCTTCCATTTATAGCCAATCCGACATTAGCAAAAGGATCCTCTGAACTCAATTGCTCCGCTTGCACCCATTGTTCAAATAAGAACGCATTCTAGATGAAGCGTGGGGATGTGTTAGTCTTGCTGTAACCCACGACAGTCTTGGGTGCAGGTCATCAGAGCTGAAGTGTGTGTCGGAAAACAATCTTAAGGAGTTTCAAGGTAGTATTTATAAGTTGATTAACGTTCAGCGGTGCATATACACTCCTTGAGGTTTATGTAGAGTTGATCAAGGCTCAGTCTATCTCAGTTATGTTGACCGTTGTCAGGATCTAATCAGTATTAGGAAACCTCTAATTTTCTGGTCTCAATTGAGCTGTTTCGAAAGTCATTCAAGTGACCGTGTTCATTGCCTCTTATGTATACTTTTTTTTTTAGCTCTAGGCTGATTTTTAACAAGGTTCAGATGTGCCTTAGAGATACCTTAGATATGTTGGGCGTTGAAAATCGCTTTCGTAATCTGGCCCGTGGTCTCATTGGCTAATGAGAACTCCTTTAAATATTGATCTTCTGTAGTCATATCTTTGCTTGTATTCTTGCTTGTTTCCAAGTACTCTTGGGAAATAATGTTTTGGTAATTAGAAGCTGCGTTGATCTTATGATCTTCAAAACTATGCGGGAAACTCCACTCTTTATATAGACCAATGATTGGAACCTTCATCATGTGACATTCTGCCACAAACCCAACCTTCTGCCACAAACCCAACCTTCCTGCATCCCTGATTCAACCCCTCATTTAACCCCTCATTAGAGGTTGTTATCAAAGAAACCTCTTATTGGATACTCATAAAATCTCCACCAGATACTTCGGAGACTCCCTTCGGATTTTAATGCCCGAATGAGCGATGATCCATACTATGTACTACTCTCGATTATATACTCATCCATACTCAGTCACGTGTTTAAATAGAGGACTGTCACTGTTGAACCTTGTACTTTAGCTAGTTCATAAACTGGAGCTCTTACGTAATCGTTCTCTTGTTCTCTAGTCAGCGTGGCACTTTAGCTGCCACTTCAGTTATTTGTATTCAGATCAATTTCTAAATTAACACTAGGACATCGCTCTTTCCTCTCTTTAACTGAGCTGATTTGATCTCCATTAAACCTTTATTCGATTGGCCTTTTCTTCGGAGAAGGCTTCGCCTCCTCCTGCATATAAAAGACCACGATCTGCTTCATATGAACATACTGCATATGCAGCCACTTGCACATGCAGTACATATGAGACGTGCGAGTCTCATATGTTCAACATCTACTGGTCACGTGTCATTTGACTCCCCAAACCAAAGAAATAGACAAATAAAGTCTCGAAAGTCACATCTCTTCGAACTCAAAAAGACTACTCTAGACTACTATCTAGTACTGTTTCAAAGGATATTTAACGGATTCAATGGATATTTAACGGATTCATTGGACATTTAAAGGATTCATTGGACATTTAAAGGATTCAAAGGCTATGACCAAAAATGGATCCGTATGTCTGAAAAAAGGTACTTTAGGAAAACATCTTGTATTTTCTGGTCCATTACTGATATCAAATGGCAGGTTGAAATACTTAACTAAGACCCGAAAAGTCAAAAAGGCTCAAACCACGCTCAGAGGAGACAGTGATTGAGACAGAAGAGACAGAGGAGCCAGAGGAGCCTCACTGGCCAGGGGAGAATCAACAGCGGCTATGGGGGCAGCGGCTAGGGGGTCAGCGGCTAGGGGGTCAGCGGGTAAGGAACCAGCGGGTAAGGGATCAGCTGGTAAGGAACCAGCTGGTAAGGAGTCAGCGGATAAGGGATCAGCGGATAAGGGATCAGCGGGTAAGGAACCAGCGGGTAAGGAACCAGCTGCTAGGGGATCAGCGGCTATGGGGTCAGCGGATAAGGGATCAGCGGATAAGGGATCAGCGGGTAAGGAACCAGCGGGTAAGGAACCAGCTGCTAGGGGATCAGCGGCTTTGGGGTCAGCGGATAAGGGATCAGCAGCTAGGGGGTCAGCAGCTAGGGGGTCAGCGGCTAAAGGCATTCTGGTACTCTTATCATAAGGCAAAAGATACAACTCCGCCTTCAAACACCAAATGGCAAGGCCATGTGTAAGGTCATGGTAAATGACTCTGGGGATATCTACCGGCAACCTGCATGCATAAAACAAACCAGGCCCGATTTTGCCATCCTTACCAAACGTCACCGAGTGATTGGTCACCCGAGGCCCCACCACCAATTCGTCCTGGAAAAACCCCAAATAATGCTTATCGCACATATTGCTGACGTAAGCTTTATTATTGTCCAAAGTGAATTCCACGGGGTTGGCGTTTATTTTTCCATACCCAAAAAACGCCAGATTCTCGAAGCTTTTTCCGGGGTAGAATTCCGTAAGTGGTTCAAGGTTATCTTCCACTTTGGCGAAAACCACCCATGTCTGCGCGCACACACTGGCTGCAAAAAAGAAGAAATGGAGGATTTTGGTCATCAAAAAAAAAAAAAAAAAGGAAATAAAGGGTTAAATTTTAAAGGGTTTAGGAAGAGGTGTAAAAAAGTAAAAAAATGATAAATGAATCAAAATCGGTTTTTTCCAGAGCTTATAAATAGGGATGGTTATGAGTCACGTTTTCTTAAACAATACTAAGATTTTAGGCCCATTTTTTTTTGGTCCTCGCACACTATGGCCTAACCAGAATAAATGAATGACCACTTTATTGAAATATTTTTATTGAAATATTTTATTTGAATTTTCCATTATTTGAATCTAATTTATAGGAAATTGAGGTTATGGCTGCAAATCCGGTTCAAAGACTCGGAGTTAATGCCTAATTTGGATATTCCCGTTCTCAATCTTCCGTCTTCCAGTTTTTCAGTTCTGTTTAGTTCTCTTTACGTTTTTCAGATTTTCAGATTTTCAGTTTTCCAATTTTCTAGTTTTCCAGTTTTTCAGATTTCTAGATTTCCAATTCTCCAGATTTCCAATTCTCCAGATTTCCAATTTTCCAATTCCCCAATTTTCCAGTTTCTTTTCTAAGGAATAATTCAAATATGGTATCACATTTCTTAAAATCTTTAAATTAACCCCTAAGTTTTGGTTCTGAAAATCAGCACTTTCATGTGATTTTGGCTTGCCTGCATATAAACACCCCATCAAACTCATTCCCTTTAAGCGTTTATCCAATCAACAAACTTATATTCAATACTACTAGACTATAGTAGCAGGATTTTGGTAGTTTAGAGTAAAATAAGATACAGTACTTCTATATTCCTATAGTAGTCTAAGGTGTAGAGAAATAGGGGACTGGGTATTGAGAATCCACTCTATTCACTCTTACACTGACCTAGTATAAATTCACTCGCCTTATGGAATTATATGAATTCCTTTCATTAGGCTATGTTTTTTTTTCGGTCGTTGATTTTTCTCTGGTTTTATATTCCCCCATCTGTCATTTTCTGCACATAATCCTTGGGGAATACGTACAGAAATTCTAAGAGTTGCACAAATTCTAAGAGTTGCACAAATTCTAAGAGTTGCATGCGGTTTGGCTGCAATAGCCGATATGAATATGTCACGTGAGATTTTTATGATAAAGCACAAACACCCCATTCTCCTATTTCACTATACTATAACTGTCTAACAAGGTTAGGAGACTTGAAAACATACTCCCCAGACCATAGTATAGGGTAAACCAAAAACTAGACCATCCACTTTCTTACCTTAACTTAGTACAGTATGCAGGAGACACCAGACTTTAGACTCTATACAATACTATCACTACTATGCACTACTATACACTACTACGACTGGTATAGTAGAGTAGAGTATGCAGGAGATACCACAGGAGAAACTCTTCATACTCGACTCTCCTCGACTCTATACACTCCTACTAATTTAATTACCACTGATTCGATATTGAGTAATGACAACTGGGGTCTTAATTGACCTACAGAGTCAATTTAAATTGGTCGATATAATTCTGAACATGACCTATATTTTTTAAGGACAAGCGAGTAGAGGAAAATCTCTTCCATTTAATATCCCTGAAGTCCTAGTCAATGCAGGATTATCTAAGCTTCAAGAAAAAAATCCCTGGGCTCAGAACTACCTGTAGTATTTTGTATTAATGTGTGGCTATAACTATACACCATGGCTTTGCTTATTGTTAGGAAACCACTAAAAACGTGAAGCTCATTTTAGCAAACTGAAATAAATACATTTTCTGGTTGTGATGGTCTGGAAGCTCTAGCATGGGAAATACATCCTACGAAGCATTCCATCCTTATGTGCAGGAAATGTTCATAAATCACAACATAATCATAAAATCTTCTGGATATTGTTTAGAAGTTCTTGAATTATTCATAATATTAATTGAATTCTTTATTAAACTTACTGATGACTACGTGTCATTATCTAGCCACTTTCTTGGAAAGTCATTTGATTATATGAGTATTCTCTCTCTTATGGAAACTGGGCAAAGCTTTTTTAGAGAATAATACAAATGTCCACTAAAAATGTCCAATGTGAAGAACGTGGATTCTGACGAGATATATGCCAAAATTTCCATACAGTCCCACCGAAAATGTACATTTCCAGGCCTCAAGAATCAAAATGTGCCCAGGCCTGGAGAAGAAAGATTCCAGAAAATGAAGAGCCAGAAGATCTGGTCTTGATCTTCGCTCTTTTCCTGCACAATAGCTTCCGATAATGTATGGTTTATTTTTTCGTTTCATTCACTGGACTTTGTTTAATTAAGGATTCGGTTCTTTTATCTATTCGTTATTCAATGTTACTGATGTACTTTCCTCAAACGGGGAAAATCTAGAAAAATCTGGAAAATCTGGAAAATAATGAACAATAGTGAATGTATTGAACGGTGTAAATAAACGAAACTCCAGTAGCGTGTATATTTACTTTGCAGCTTTAATTTTGGTTCTGCGTTGACTTGAAGTTTTGTTGAATGTAGAGGTGGAATAGACTATATGCCGGAACATTCACCAGTGCACGAGAAAAATGTACTTTTCTGGCCATACACTGGCTTAAGAAGCTCTAAAATTGGCTCCCTTCATTAAAAACAAGACTTTATACTCAATTCCAAAGTTTCATCTCGCTATCATTGCTGGAACCCTGAAACTCGACCCCCAGCTGACCTGCACATGGTGAATATACTGTATATACGCTCCATGTATTCATGTACGTGGTGCATATAGACTCTAGCGTTAGGAATATACAAGTACTGGGTGATATGGACAATGATAGAAGGCCTACGGCTCTAACCCTCGACTACACTCATTGCTTTCAGACAATTTGAAGGTACCATTCACTGCTTAGGGACGATAGAGTCCATAGTTGACTCCGTATGTCATACGATAGACCAGTGCTACTATAGAAATATATTAGCTCTCGAGGAATAAGTATTCACTCAAGCTTCAATTCAATCAACTTATAGTATATCATTAGGTTTTCATCGACACCCCTAAGCTCGTGGAGACTTATGAAATGCTCACCTGCTCTGCAAGCCTTAGATCCGCACATGATGACTTCAAATGTACAAACCATTTTGCATCGTCTTCATTTGTACATCTTCTCAGCACACTTCTTGTATGGCTAATCTTTCAATTCCATCACTTCAAAAACACCTTGGAATCTCCTGCATTTAACTTCGTTCCTAGTCTACTAGAGACAGGTCCGCTTGTATAATATGACTCCACCTGGAAAAGAGGGTGCAAAAAATTGTCGCGTCATTACATCGCCATAACAATGAGGGATAATCCGACCAACATGCTCGAAAATATATTTCTGTGACCGCTATCCGCGTCAAAAGGAACAAAGGGGGCGGGATATGAAGAGCTCGAAGACCTCGCTCCCGCACGTCCTGGTGATTGACCTCCTGGGCCATTGAGTGCTAGCCCTGGCGGTGTGCCTGGAGGTGGTGGCTTAACATTGGCTGCTGGACCATCAGGACTTTCTGGTGCTGGCCGTGGACGTTTCGATGGTGGCCCTTCGCGTGGCTTACCATCAGATGGGGGTCCTGCTGGTGGTGG
>NKZX01000612.1:0-54129 GCA_002374535.1 Metschnikowia kamakouana
TGGAAGCCTCAATCATGTTGTCACCGTTCCAACCAGAGATTGGCACGAATGGAACAGTCTTAGGGTTGTAACCGACCTTCTTGACGAAGTTAGAGGTCTCCTTGATGATTTCCTCGAATCTGTTCTTGTCCCATTTGACGGAGTCCATCTTGTTGACAGCAACAATCAATTGTCTAACACCCAAGGTGTAAGCCAACAAAGCGTGCTCTCTGGTTTGACCGTCCTTGGAGATACCAGCCTCGAACTCACCGACACCACCGGCAATAATCAAGATAGCACAGTCAGCCTGAGAAGTACCAGTGATCATGTTCTTGATGAAATCTCTGTGACCTGGGGCGTCAATGACAGTGACGTGGTACTTTGGAGTCTCGAACTTCCAAAGAGCAATGTCAATGGTAATACCTCTCTCTCTCTCGGCCTTCAACTTGTCCAAGACCCAAGCGTACTTGAAAGAACCCTTACCCAATTCGGCGGCCTCCTTCTCGAACTTTTCAATGGTTCTCTTGTCAATACCTCCACACTTGAAAATCAAATGTCCGGTGGTGGTGGACTTACCGGAATCGACGTGACCGATAACAACGACGTTGACGTGAGACTTATCTTTACCCATGTTGAAATAATTTAGTTGTTGAGGAAAAAAGAGGGAATCCAAGGGGGCGCGGGAAAGGAGGTTTATATATTCAGAGAATTTGCGGCAACTGCGATGCGAAAATTTTTCTGGCATACGTGCAGGACCGCGCAAATGCCCATGCATTGCCAGTAATTGCTACGCCACGCGGCACTGGAGACAAACGCCCTGCGAATTTGGGACATTGAACCACTCAAAGTGACACAGGAAAGAAAGATATTAAACATACTGCACGCGGCGCTTATGGTCTATCGATCACCCCTATCTTGGAGCCTCTGCTGTCCTGAGGTGCCTGCGCGCGGCCTCTTCTGCATGCACAGGTGAGTCTTCTTTCTTTTGCGATGGGCGTGAGTGCAGGATTCGCAACCCCCCATCTTCCCTTTTTGCAGAATATAATGGACGCCACCATCCACTCGAAAGGCGAATATTCTGGCTAGTCCGCTGCTTTTGATCTCTGCTGGTTGGTGTACGGATGTCCCACTTTTCAACGTCTCTGCAAGTTTTTGCTAGCCTAGACTAAAAACCTTCCAGAATGATCTTTCACTGTATGCAGTAGACGGATCGTAGGCCTGAAATGTATTACTCCCGCTTGCTTCGATGACAGCTCGTTAACCCGCATAACTGCCACCACCTGCGCTAGAGCAGATGCATAGGTGCACCTCCTTTTAAGCCTAACACATAGCTTCTAGATTCTCAAGCGGAATTTTCTGAAACCATCGAATCCCACTGAAACAAAATGGAACTCAATGGAACATCATTGAAACATCTTAACCCCTTGTAACACCTTAAGTACCACTCTAAAATTTAGCCTCTACTCTGTAAACTACTTTGAAATTCCACTTTGAAACATCTCTCTGCATCTTTTCTAAATACATTCAAAGTCCTCCGAAATACCTAAAATCTCACTCTTACTCCGCTGAAACTTCTTATACTTCACTTTACTCCTTCAAACTCCTTGCCTCGCGTGACTCACGTGACTCACCTTCTCCGCGTACGCTTACTGGGCCGGTCTAGCTCCTGGAGTTTGTCCATTAAGTCCTTGTTGCCTCTTATAGACTCGACATTGCCATAGCCAACCTGAGTACTATCGTTGTCGCTGTCAAGCGAATCAGGCGACTTGTCAGAGAGATTCAGGTTTTCTGTGGTATCTGTGCGTGCCATGTTCAACTTCTCCGTGAGGCTTTCTCCGCCTCCTACCAAGCGGCCATACTTGTGCTTCTCCTTGGATTTGCGCGGGGACGGTAATTGCACACCGTCCTTGGGGGCAGGCGCCAGCTTGGACTCGAGTCGCGCCGTGCCTGGTTCTTGGGGTGCATAGAAGCACCATCTTTTGTCGGCCACATCCGGGATATTAAGGTTGGGCATCCCCCTCAGTGTCTCCACCATTTCCCAGAGATATGCAAGGGAAACTATAGGAATTCCCCACTTTTTGGCCGCATTGATCTTGTTCTTGGCCGAAACCGTCGCTATGGACTTGGACTCGTGGCCGCTGTTGTATACAGGACAGTCCATCACATCCTCCGGTTTATACTCGAAAAGGTGCGGGCTGGTCTTGGAGACCGAGGTTTTGAACAAATTGATGTTGAGCACTAAAAGGTCGCGCCGGGCGCTGAGCACCGAACAACACTCTAAGTTAAGTAATGTTATGAGCTTCTCGATGTGCAAGAGTTCCACGCCGGTGAACCCTGTGACACACACCTTGAGTCGCAGAAGCAGCGGCACCACGCCATGTAGTGGCTTACTCCATGAATCGTAGCACACCTTGTTGTAGTATACACTCCGCTCAATGAACCAGTCGGTCACTATGTGTACTGTATGGTTGTTCACCCGGCGACATAATGGAGTCGGGAGCTCTTGAAGTATGGTGTAGACCCGAGAGCCGTTTTTGACAAGCAGCACTATGTGCAGTATGCGGCTGTCGTCCGCAGACTGTGCCATTTCTCCCAGGTGGGACTCAACGACCTTGCGTAATACTTTTTTTTGGGTAGAAGAAAGGCCAAGAGAGAGAAAAGTGAAGCCGGCAAAAAGGGCCGAGTCGCTTGCTTTGTTGGAGAGTTTGTCACGTGACAGTGCCGTATGCCCGGTCACATGATCTTGATGGTCTTTTTCCTGACTTTCCAGGCCCTCATCCGGTTCCCATGTACTGTTTGCTACCTGCTTTATGGGCTCAACACTGGTCTCCATGATAGATGACCAGACGTCTGAGGACTTTTTGAGAGACAGTCGCTCGCGGTCCCGAAGCAATGCGGAGCGGTCACGAGGACCGGAACGGTCCCGATGTGGTAATAGTTCGGCGCGGGCCGCTCGTGTCGCATAGAGCTTGTCCCATGAAAGCGTATCTAATACATAGTAGTTAGATGAAGCGGAAAGCTCGTAGTCGTCGGGGTCGAGTGCTGCTCCTCGGAGGCACAGGTCTAGCACCCATATCGGATGCACCACTGGCACCCCCCACTCACGTGCCATAGTGTAGCGTTTGCCCGAGCAGTCCAGGCCCACAAGCACGGTGCATGCAGGAGATAATATCAGACTCACGTTTGCACCCAACTTTACCATGGTATGGATCAAATCGTCGGCCCGGAAGACGTCACCCGGCATTACTGAAGGACGTGCGTGTGCAGGAGGCGAGCGAAATTCGGGTGCCATGTAGCGGGCCCGCTCTTCGGCACCGGGGTCTTCCACACGTGCCACGCATGCAGTGAAGTTGAAGAACACACCTAAATGATGTTTTTTTATGTCATTTGCCGTGAAATTTTCACCCTTTTTCCATCGGTTGTAAAGCTCGTGCACTGCGATTGGCCCTAGGAAGTGGACATCGTGGCGGAACCGTACACAGTACTTGTACTTCTCGGTCCGGCGGCCGCCCACTATGAGGAAGTTAACCAGCGACAACAAGTCGGGGTAGCAAACTCCACCGAGGGTGGCTATCTTGGCGGCCAATTCGGTCCGTTCGGAGGACTCGAGACCGGTGCAGCAAAAGGCCAAGTCGCTGAACGGTTTGGACATGCTGCTAGAGATGGTGTTGATGCTAAGGTAAGCGCGTCCGCGGTCACGTGAGGGGTCACGTGAGAGGTCGCGTACTTTCTACTAATCCCATGGCACCAGACTAAATCTGACTAATCTGAATGGCTTAGTTTGAGATACTGGCTCTTTATTTTTTTTTCATTGATTCAGTTTGGGCCACTGGTTTTGGTACTCCACATACCGGTTGTTGTTGATGGAAAGCCATTTCTGAGGTTTCGGAGAGTCCATGACACTATATGCAGGATGAGAAAGTTTTTCTGCATTTAAAAGTATAAAATAAGTTTTACAAGCACATATGCCTTTTTTTCGGTTCAAACAGAGGTTCATTTTTTTATATGATAGCTCTTTTATGGTAGTCCCTTTTTCAGTGCAAAATTCGGTAAACTGGATTTTTAAGCCTGTTTAGACTTTTCGTATAATGTTTCTTGAGAAAGAATGTGTGAGAAAGTAGAAATATGTCATTTGGATTTTGGTTACAAGGGTAAACCAACAGTATTAACCTCTGTATTAGAAAAGTCTAAAAAATCATATTTCAAAAAACATAATGAATAGCTTACGCAAAAATTTTATTCCTACGAATTTACTCTTATATCAATAGAAGATACACAGTAATTGCTACTTATACTGATTATTACTCAACTATTTGTCACTCATACTGATTATTTTTTAACTTCTTGTTACTCATACTAATTATAATTCATTCTGTTAGACCCTTTAGCTGTTAAGTCTAGTTCTTAGTTACTTGTGTTCATTAGTCAATCTCTCTCTTTAAGCTACTTGAATAACTTTCGACTAGAGGAAGTGGAGGCAAATTTCAGCACGTTAACAATGGCGGTAGTTTTTCCTGTAACGTAGCAGCTCAAAATTATAAGACGTTGGAACGGCATCTCAAAATGACCACTGTTAGGATGAGACAGCGTAGGCTCAGATATACCACAATATTTAGAGCACTACATAACACACACACTTTTAGTTGGCATTAGTTGTTATTTCATTCCATCATTCCAATTCAAATTATTTCCTGCCAATTGTTTCAGATACTTAAAAGTATTATGGACGGTTATGAGCTGTTAAAATTTGTTATAAAGTGTTACGCTAAGATCCTCGATGACTAGAATACCCACTACTTGCAAAAAGCCAACACCCAGCTCTAGTCACAAACCACTAAAGCTAAAGAACCAATTCCCACTCACAAAAACTCATCAACAAAGAAGTAGCTTACAAATTTAAGAAACAGTAAAGAACCCATCACTAATGGTCACAATGATAGAGAAATTGTTCTCTAAAAATTGTAATTTTCATCATATTTTGATACTTGATCCTAATATAATTGTTAATTGACATACAAATAATTACAAATTGCTCTAAACTTCACTAAGATATAAAATTGAATGGTTTGCTGGCGAAGTGCGGACGAGTCTCTTTTATATTTGCATGGCTGCAAAAGATGAAACCCCCCTTTCTAATCACATGCATCAACTGAGAATATATAATAAGGCAGCTCCCTCCATGTCACCCTAATTTTATCTCTCCCAATTACTTCAGGACTATCGGCATGTTACACTTTTCCATAGTAAATGTCAGTGTTTGTCAGTCTTGTGATAATTAGATCCCCTACGAGTATCACAATCAGAATGATTGAAGACTAGGCTGCTCTATCAGTCCATCTTGACATTGAACCGTCACAAGATTTAGTCGGTATAAGTGTCACTGATAGTTGTACCAAATTCACAAACCCAAGCATCAGTTATTTTGTTGTATGCCGTCTATAAGTAGCCCCGACTTCGATGCTTTCCTTAGAGACCATCAGCCATGATATAGAAAGTAGACGCTGGACGTGCACAAGAACCTAAGACTAACTATATGTAAGCTATCATAGAAATTGCCAAAGTAAGTCCTCACCAATGCAATCCATAATTATCATGTCATAGCGTGCAGATGCAGTACCACACTACACTTCATTGTTCAATCTTCAGAAGGTGTTTTTCGTATAAAGATTGCAGTCATCAATACTGTCTCACCAAGTGTTAGGTGTATCTGTGAATAATTGAGAGCTCTCCTTTATTCTTTTTTTGTGAAACCCTTCTCTTTAAATATAATCTCCGATAATCTCTTAAGCACCCGGTGAATAAATGTGTCTTGTAAATTAGTTTTTGGTAGGATGATCACGTGACTTGTTCCATCAAATACCACTCCCGAACCATAAACATCAGATTATCAAATGAAGACAAACAAGATCGAATTAAAAGCCATAGGAAATTTTGACGAGAATATATCGTTGAATAAAAAGGAAGGGTATTAGGTCACACTGCATAACCGAAATGCAATGGTCACGTGATATCACCATTCAAGAGTATTCTCTTGCGGACAATTCAAGAATCTTTCTAAAGTAACTTTTTAGATATCTGTAGATATTCACAGGGCGAAGAGTTCATGTTCGAGAGAAAATGACCAGAGCTAAGAGACGAACTGCATACAACCCCAAACAGGCTATTTTGGGTCAAGCACATTAGTTTTAACTATTGAATCCTGTTAATTTTCCAGTATGAAAGGCCATGCAGTAGACTTATGCACTTAAGTATACTGATTAAAAGACCATCTTATTATATGCACTTCCAGAGACATTTTGCCTGATCATCAGATGACCATTAGAGAACAAAGTGGTCCGGCATGAACGTATCTTGGTGCCTGGCAATAAATCCTGTATACTTACAATAGCCGACACTAGAACCTCAAACCATAAATTAAGGAGTCCAGATCCAGACCTAAATCTATAAATACATAAACTCACCGAATGTTGCCTGACACACTTCAACCTATTGAGTGAGGGAAGCTTATTTTATAGTTGACGCATGTGTGAATGAACTATAGGTACACGGATCACGTGACTAATTCCAGACAGGAGACTTATTTAGGCACACCGGCTGAACCGGCTGAAGTAATTAGTTGGTCAGATTCATTTAAACCATAAGATTTTCGGAAGGAGGTGAAATAGACTTCAGGAGATACCCGTGCACCAGACCATTTGGGTGAAGCGCTGGAATCATGTGCGGCGGCTGGTCAAAAATTGGGAACCGAGAGGTTCGGTTCGGAAACCGGATTCAGGGTTCGGGGGCAAGCGTGAACAGAGGTGGTGGGGTACTAGCTGCAGGAACGGAGCCAACAAGTTTAGAAGGGGACCAAAACACAGCGCGTGATTGGAGAAGGTTCTTTGCTTGGCACAGGGATAGGATACCTAAAACGGACGCGCAGCCCAGCGCATATGCACTTAGACGCATGTAGTGCAGATAAACAACAAACTGTATATAAATAATTTTATATATACAGTAAAATACCAGGGCTGCGAACCCCAGCTTCGGCCAGGACCAACATGCAAAGTACTCTTTCGGCCAGAGATGGACGGATGTGGAAATGCGGGTATGCACATTCGAGTGGATAACAGATCTTGTAACTTCCACTGTTTCAGAATTCACCAGCGTGTATAGAGCCACGTTACCAGCAGAGCAACAAAAACCCGCCGTTGAACTTAGTAACCGAATTAAGTAATACGTAGCTAACCAGCAGTTAGTTGCATAAACCTGATCAAGCAATTGTTTACTTTTCGGGTTTTGATCTCATATCAGTAATGATAAGAATCAACCTATTATGATACTTGAGTATTAATAATTATTACTTAGTCAATTGTTGGGTTCAGGAGCAACTTGTGTAGTACTCTATATCAAAAGTAGTAAGTAGGGTATACTCGACTGGTAGAGTGCTTTATTTATGTCTACTACAAAAAGTAAGTAATAAGTAGTTCAATAGTTAAATTTGGGAGCAAGTCCTTAAGTGGTAAATTTCAATGGTTGAGTAGTTAAATCAATGTAGTTGACGCATTAGGCTTAGACTTTCAGTTACAGAGAAAACCAAATACAGAATCATAAATATCAACTCCATCAAAATAATAACAGATCGAGCTTGAGCTAATCTCTCGATTTGTACGATTCATAAATAGTGTGCTTTAAACCTGGGGTACTGATGCATAAAGTTCCATACAGATGTCTCCAAACAATTGTCCGGAATTACATATTGTACAATACTCGATTGGAGATTGGCGTATTACTTGCATGCAGCCTCAATGTAACAACTAACTGATTAGAGAAAGGAGCAAACAAGAACTTATATGTATTGACCCAGAGTATTACGTTACATTATGTCTATTTCTTGTGTTAGGTAATCAGGTCCATGGTTTTGGTATTTAGGTAGTGGAGATATGGCTTAATTGTATTATGAACCGCTGATATATATGATAACACGGCCCTTGTCTTGATTATTTGCTTATCTTTTGGTAGCTATGTTAGGGTAGACCGTAAATTAGTCACGTTTCACGCCTGCATACGGAACGTGGTTACAGTTTGAGGGTGCAGATTGACTGCAGGAGCACGGGGGCAAAAAGCGGATATAGCGACTTGGTGAGGATAAAACGCGCAGTCATGCACCGGAGATTAACGTCGGTGAGTATCGTGAATTGTCGGGTAATTTGCCGCTCAAAACCCTTCGTAAAATGGATGGATTAAGATAGTCTTTCGATTAATCTATTTAACAGGTGACAATGTCGCTGGCTTTCTAGAATACCCATCGAAGAAGAATGTCGTAAATTGGTTATTGTATTACGAATGGCATGATATCATTGTTCGGTTACAGGCTTATTGTACTTTTTGAAGTGGCGCTATTGTGACATTTTAGTGTAGGGATTGTAGACAGAGGGTCATTTTTTGCGAGTTAGCGGGGTTATTGTGGAACGTCGTGGAATGTCGTTTGTGCGACACCGCAAAACATAATCGCGGGAATGGAGCAGTGTCGTCATCGCTCCAAAGTTGCAAGTCGCAACAATTCAAGAGTCAGAACATGTCATGGACAATGTCGCGGCAAAAGCCGTCGTAAATGTCGCAGGAAGTATCTCATCTAACACCTAACAATAGCACCAATGTCGCAAGCACGCAGGGCGGACCTCCACTACAATCTCATCGAAGAAACGCAACCGTTCCATTCCTTAGTGTTATTGTTAATTGCATAAGCTAGCGCTGCATTGTTTTGGTCGGTACGGTGTAGAATTGCTTTTTTCCCTCGCCCGCGCACGGTATAGATGTGCCCGTGCCGGAGGGGTCAAGATGGCCTACATGCCCAAAACAGTAATTCTGTTTTGAAATGAAAATACGCTTGCTACAGAAACCGTTATAGGAAAACATGGAACTGACCCAGAAAACCTAACCGAGTCCCCGACTTTTCTCTGTGCCAATGAAACAACACTAAATCTACCATATGCCTGAAATGTATGTTCAGATAGTGGAAGGTTTCAGAACGTGTAGATACAGTAGCGGTGCCTGTACCTGGCATGGAATATGAGCTTATACTGCAAGACACATGGGGTTGTCACGTTATGCTGATATCTGCATAGTAGCGGAATTCAATGTTTGAGTGGCCATGGCTGAACACCCACCCATGCAGTTACAGAAGTTTGCTAGCAGTATCTCGAAACATCCGCTGTTTTCATGCAAGGTTACGCGCAGGTGCGCACCCTCGCAAATAGGGGAGCGTACGGAGTCCTAGTGCGTGCGCTGGGCATTGGCTGATACTGCAACAGCATGCAGAGTGCACGCACACATGGGCAGCAAGTACCGGCACATAAGAGCGCGCTCCTGTACTAAAGAGGCTTGTTGTGATCATTTTGAGTTTATGTGCACGTGCAACTTTTCCAATTCGTTCCTCCACGACGCATGATTCTATTTTTAGACGTCGGGATTTTTGTCGCTTCTCCACCGAGAACTTATATCATTCTGTACCTCTACTAATAGAGCCAAGTTAATGATCAAGGCTCCAAGAGTTTATTATCATCACTTGCCCGTATTCTCTTACTGGTTCTGTGGATGGGCGCCTTTTTTTTGGTATCAGGAATGTCAGTTCGGGGAGGTCATACAGGCCGCATGATGCACGCCGGTATATGAGATTAAGCATGCCTGAAGACTCGCGGCTGCCTCGTTCAACACTGGCGAAAAGCAATCGAAAAAACTATATAAGGCCGGCCGTCTTCCCCCGTTTCTCTTCTTTTTTTCCTCTATCAACTGATCAATTATCAAGTCACTCGCTAAAATGCAATTCTCCACTGTCGCTGCTTTGTCTGCTCTCTCCGCCTCCGCTATGGCCGCTTACACTAACGGTACCACTGTTACCACTGACGTTACCGTCACTGGTTACACTACCTACTGCCCAGCTTCCACTGTGATCACCATTGTTAAGTGTCACGAGGAGAAGTGTGCTCCAACTGTCATCACCGTCTCCCAGGAGACCACCTTGACTATCACTGAGCCATGTGTTGTCCCAACCACCTACACCACTGACATTGTCACCAAGTCCAAGACTGTTGCCGCTGAGTCCACTCACGCTTCTGTCTCCTCTTACGAGGGTGCTGGTGTCAAGAACGCCGCCGGTGTTGTTGCCGGTGTCGCTGCCGTTGCCGCTGCTTTGTTGTAAGCGAACTGCTCGCCTCTTTGGTTCTAATCTATTGATTTAGGTATGGTTTAATTAATAACACTAAAAATTTTAATGTAGTTTTGGTTTGCTCCAAAATTTGTTCACTAAAAAATCTCTTCTATCGGTCTTTGGGTGCGTAATTCTACTCCTCTTGCCTTGACGTGCTATTGTTGAGTGCGTTTGCCGGTTCTGCGTTGCCCGATCCTGTGCATGCAAAGTGTAAGCTTATTGGCCGCCACGGCGGCGTGCGTGCGCGTTGAGAATTGTTGCTGCACATGTTTAAGTACGTACTGCAGAAAATGACCCGCATCAATGTTTTTGGGCGCTTTTCTCGGATTTGGCGTGCAAGAATACGAGTCAATCTCTCGGCAGTGGTATCATAACGCCACATCAAAAGACCCCTACACGAAAAACAACAAAACAAACTACCCGTAGTCGACGATTCGTTCAAGTTTGGGTTTGGGATATTTTTCTGAATGGCAAAATTCTGTTTTGCTGCATGAACCATCAAAAATGTCCGTAAGAATGTCCAGGAAAATCCTGTACACCCAAAAGAAAATTTTTTAAGAATGCCATGGTTCAGACAAAAACGCCATCTTATGGTATGTAGGGGGATGCTTCAGTTGCAAAGTTAATCGGAGAGATAGCTACGCTGTGGTAGATGCAGGATATACAAAATTCCTGTTTTTATTGAAGCTGGCGGTAGGTGTGGTTTCACAAATGTTTCAAGCGTGTTTCAGGGTTACAGTTATGGTTACAGTTTCAGTTATAGAATCAATCGAAATTGGTAGCACCATGTTTCAGTGTACAGTGTTTTGAAGGGTTCAGAAACACACCCGTACACCACGTAAAGAACCTTTTCATGTTGTGGCTTGAAGCCCAAAATTTCTGTACGTCAGAATATCAAAGGGAAACGTTTGTAAGGTCAGCTAAAAGTAGATCATATGTACAGTCTTATGGAGACTCACTATAGGATTGGTTTCAAGGTTTTAGGGCCTGTTTCATAAGTGTTTCAGATTTGTTTGATGCTAGCTTCAATAGTTTAATGCTTTATGCAGGTGCATAAGTATTCCTTAAGTTATCAGTTGGCGGTTTTCTGAAACAGCTTAAACATGTTTAGTGGATAAGCGTTTTAGATCCGACTGGTTTTGCCGCATCCGTACACCAAGAACCGTTTGATACGACAGGACATAAAATTACAGCCAATATTTCGAGAAGCACGAAGGCGAGAGATGTAGCGATGATATTTGTCAACCGTCTTGAATCTCAGTAGAGACTAGTCTTTAAACTCAAGTTAGTTATGTTTCAGGCATGTTTCAGGCATGTTTCAGAATCGGTTCAAACCTGTTCAAAGTTGGTCTAGACTAGTTTAGAGCCTTTTTTAGGGTTTATAGAGTTCCAAAGTGTTCACAGCTCATTAGTTCGGACAATCCAGCAGCATACTGTCAAACAAGAAAACATCCGTACACCAACCACATGAAAACTAATGTGGTCGAAACCAGTAGTTTCCACTGCATGTTGAACCGCAAAAAATTAGAGTCAGTATTATTCCAGCTACATATCAGCGTTCTAGTGTTACATCAGTGTTTTAGTGTTTCATCAGTGTTTCATCAGTGTTTTGGAGCTGATGCAGTGTCACTACTGAGAAAAAAAGGTTTTTAGATTAGAATAATAGATCCTCGTATTAATCACAATCTCTAAGGCACAAGTGAACCAAATATTCCTTTGTTAAAAAATCGAAAAGGGGTTGAACAAGACATCTATATGCAGGACAACAGACTACTCATTTAATCAGGCCAATAAATAATTCCAAGATAAAAGTTTAAGATGAATTACATGTATACTGTATTAATAAATTCCTTCAGTAAATACAAGACCTTTTAAACTGAATCTAGTGCCAGACATCGTTATGAGCCCTGGTCCACACTCCAATTCTCGCCTCAAGTGAATCGACAGAGCTCATGGACTGAACCACCGAGTAGAACCCGTACACCAAAGTTCAGCTAGAATAATCTTTAAACTGAAACCACGCAGTTAATAGTTCTGGTCCATTAAAGGAAGTATCCATATATTTATGTATATGCAGTACCCATATGTATTCGCAGTGCGTATTGAAATATATTTTCACAGTGCGTATTGAAATCTCACCACGCATTCCAGACGCAGGTAAAGATCAAAACCTTCACAAGATTCAAGCAAGATTCAGACATGTTTCAGATATAATTTAGGAGTGTTTTAAAATTTCTTAGTGGCACCAAACCAAAAACGTTTCTTTTTCTCCCGCTTTCCCCAGTTTTTTCAGTCCTTCATACACTCCAATGATCCCCACACCCGTGCACCTTCGCGCACATCAAAAGCACCAGCAGAGCTTCTCTATTTCCCCAGCATGAACGACAACCCCAATGAAGCAGGCTACGGCGGCACCGTGTTCCCTCACACGAGCCGGTTCCCCCACAAAACGCAGCATCCCCATCCTATTCCTGCACAGACGCCGCCGCCGCCCAATCGCCACATCCACACCGCCAGCCTGAATTCGAGTGCTGCATATTTGCCCTATATTCAACACAGGGGCAAGTTCATGACTGCTGGTGATGTTTATGGGCAGCAACAGCGGATCTTGCTCCGGCTGAGGAACAGTTATCCGAATTATCCGAATTACCTGAGCTATACCAATCCCTCCGGTGCCTCCAACTTCAACAATACGTCCAATTCGAATTACAACAATTTCAGTAATTCCAATTTCAACAATTACAGCAATTCCCCAAATTACAATTCCCAAAGTTACACCTCTCCAAACTACACCTCTCCAAATTACACCTCTCCAAATTATACCTCCCAAAGTTATACCTCGCCCAATTTTAACTCCACAAATATCAACAATTCTCCAAATGCTACCACCAATTTCAACAGCACATTTTCTCAGAACCAGACTAATCCATTGAATAATTCAGTGACAAATTCATTAACCCAAAATCCATTAAGTCAAAATCCATCTCAAATCCCACTAACCCAGAATCTGTCCACTTTGTCTAATCTGTTTAATTTGTCCAATCTGTCTAATTTGTCCAATGCGTACCTGAATATAGGCAATACACTGGACACCGCCAAAGCCGTATACTTTACACCTTCAGGCGGATCTGGGCCAAATCAAAGTCAGACCTCGAATCCGAGTCAGAGTCAGAGTCAAAGTCAGAGTCAGACTCTTCAAACTTCTGGAGGACCCCAAAACCTCCCCAAGACGGCGTCGCCATTTTTCAGCCTGGAACCCGAGGTTTCCAGCTCTCACGATCGAACTGGAACTCCTTCTAATCCGGCTCCATTTGCTCAAATCCCAAAAAAGGAAATGGAAACGCTGGCATCGCCCCAGATGCCTACACACAGTCACATGTCTAATGCAAATGCCCCCAATTATTCTAATGCCATTCGGAATCAAACCCCAGACTATGGCCGAATCGGCCTGCCTTCGGGAATCGGGGCTCAAGTACCAGGAACGGGACCAGGTACAGGAACAGGAAGTGTACCAACAGGAAATGTACCAGGACCAGCTCCAGGTGCAGGACCAGTTCCAAGTCTTAATACAACAGGACCAGGCACGGGACTAGGAACGTATATTCCAGGAACAGTTTCTGGAGCAGTTCCTGTATATAGCGGAGTTCCAGGATCAGTTCCAGGAACAGTTCCTGGTGCAGTTCCTGTATCTGGTGGAGTTGGTGGAGTTGGATCAGTACCTGGATCAATTCCTGTACCTGGCCCACCTCTTGGCCCAGCTACAGGTCCAGCTACAGGTTACCGGGAACTTCCTCTCCATCTCCAGGACTACCACAACTGCCCCGATGCTCTTTCTCTCGTGGAAAAACTCGCTGAGCTGGGAAAAGCAGACGGTGCTGTCAAAGTCCAGATGAACCCCCATTTCCAGGCCGCATACCACACATACACGGCGCATTTGAACCCCGACACCTTTCTCTTCAAGGCAAACCGGTTAATCAGCAATCCCCGCCACAACGAGATCCACGACCGCTTGGCGTTTTATAAAGTGCTCCTCACGTTCCATGCCAATAAGAGGGAAAGTGATGATGACGAAAAAAGCGACCAAAGGAACCAAAAAAATCAAAAGATCCAGAAGACCTCGAACGGGTCAAACCACGAGAAGCCTAATGAGTCAAATGAATCGAGGAGTGGGAATGACGTAGTGCCCCAAGATGAAATAATCAATGAACCAGAAAAAGGAATGGTGGAGCCAAATACTCAGACTCAGGCCATGGAGTCAGAATCCAAACCTGATAAAGACCAGGACCAGGCTACGGACTCATCCAAAAATGGTCCAGACCTTCCACCTCCTGAATCTGGACATATAGAATCCCAAAAAGGAGATAAAGAACCACAGAAGGAAGATAAAGAACTACAGAAGGAAGATAAAGTACCCCAGAAGGAAGATAAAGAACCCCAAAAAGGAGATACGGGACTCCAAAAAGAAGGGACCCAAAAGCCCGCATCTAAAGATACGGAATCAGGTACTTCTCCAGTGACCGAAAAACCTGACACTGAAGTTGCTAGACCCAAACTGAACGGGTTCAAAAAAGAAGAGACTTGTACTCCCGAAGTCGAAAGCGATAAGCGAAAAAAACCACTTCCTGTGTTGCTTGCCAAGTTCCCCATGATGGATAAACGACCCTTGGATCTCTTTGACCTTTTCCGGTTGGTGATCCGAAAAGGCGGCTTTTCCGAGGTCATCTCGAAGAAACTCTGGGCCCAGGTCGGCCGTGAGTTGGGTTATAAGGGCAAAATCACCAGTTCTTTGAGCAGTTCGCTCAAGATCTGTTATTCCAAGTTGTTGTACCCATTGGAAGTGCATCTTGGCGAAAAGGCCTTGCCTTTGGTATACCCCAGTCTCCAAAAAGAAGAAAAAGGAAGTGAAGAAAGTGGAGAGACCGGAAAAGACGGAGCTGCACAAGAAAGCGGAAACGACAGTCTCAAAAGAAGCAGCGAAGCCCCGGATTCCGATTCCAAAAAACGCAAGTTGAACGATGGAGCGCCGTTGGTTTTGGGTCTGAGCTTGGAGTACCAGCGTTCCATCCGGCTCAAATCCGCCAAGGGGTTTCTTCTCAATGATCCACATTTGATCGACCTCAAGACGCCGTTGGTCATTTCCCAGAAGCCTGAAAGGGAAAAGCAAGGGGAAAAAGAGTCCACAAAGAATGGAGGAAATGTGGAGAGTGGAAAGACTGGGGTCAAGGTGGAGTCTGAAAATGGTAGTGTCAGGGAAAAAGCCAACGCAAAGGAAAAAGAACGGCTCGTCACGCCCACTGGAGCCCACGCCCAGGTCAAGAACTACCTCAAGTGGATGGCCACGTACCTGGGCATCTTCCAGGACTCGTCCCGGCTCGAGAGCAACAGCAAAATGGCCACGTCGTGCTCCATGCGCCAATACCTCGAAAAAGACTCCGAATTCCAGGACTACCTCATCGCCAAGTACCCCTACCTCTTTGAAAACCGGTTCGAAACGCCCGAAAGAAGAGTCAACGGCATCTCCATCTCTACCATCGACGAAGACACGCTCGAACGGCTTTTCTGGCTATATTTGAAGGAAGACCAGGACTATGGCAAGTTGGAAAACGGGCCCAACATTGCCCATTCCGATGGCATCCTTGGCCTCGACCTCTCATTCGATGCCCACAAGAACCATTTGTATGAGGCCTCGGAGAACCAGCTCCTGAACCCGGTATTTCCACGACGCCATTTTCCCGATTCATTGAACACCTTCAGCTTGAAAAACATGCCGTTTCTCCCCAACTCCATTTTCAGTGCTTTTTCCGCCGCTGATCTCGACAACCCATCGATCATAAGACCCCATCTCAATGTGCAAATGACCTTCAGCATACAAAACTGGCGTTGTGAAGACCACTTTGCCCAGGCTTGCAGCTACCTTTTTTTCGGCAAGCCCAAACGGTGGTATTTCATACCCGAAGCGGATTTCGCCAAGTTCGAACTGCTTCTTGCGGAAAACATTGCCAAATCCAGAGGCAGAGTCAACAAGAACTACGACGTTGCAGACTGGAACATTTCACAGCTCATGGATTTGGTCACCAACGACGACGAAAGCGTCAACACCCAATTCGAGTGTCTTTTAAACTCGCTCGAAAACTCCGTCAACATCTACCCCGACCGAAGACTCCGGCACGAAAACCCCGAGTTCCAGAAATTGATTGATGCACACCAGAAATCGCCCTTCTTGAACCAGGAGCTCTTGATCACCCCGGAATTGTTAACCGAAAATGGCATTTCCTTCACTACCACGCTCCAGAAACCGGGAGAATTAGTGTTCCGCTACCCCAAGACATATGCATGCTCCATTTCCTTGGGCTTCAACATCAGCGAGGAGCTCAACTTCGCTAGCCGATTGTGGCTAGACTATGGGCTCCAGGGCGAAAAGTGGCTTTGCAAACAAGGTGTCTTGCCAAACTTCTCGCTCTTCCGGCTCTTGGCCAACTTTGCCCAGCTCCACGAATCCGGAGAACGCATCAGCTATTTCTCGTCGGCCATCTATGCGGATGTCACTCGGATCTTCAACCAATTGGCCGAAAATGAGCTCACTCTCCGGGCCAAAGTTCGCAAAATGATCAAATTGAGGGAGATTTTGGTGGAGGAGAAGGCCGATGCGGATTTTGTGGCCGACGACGACTTGGCCAATTGTTTTCCTTCAAAGGTGGTGATTTCCAACGACTCCGACAGGTTCACCTGTTCTCTTGAAACCATGGTGAAAAGCATTGAAAGAGCGGAAAAGATGTCAGAGTCGGAGTCAGAGTCAAAGTCCAAGTCAGAATCAGAATTACAGTCTAAGCCCAAGTCTGAGTCCTTGGACTCGGACTTCAATGCCTTCTTGTTGCTCAAAAAAGAAGGCTTTTCTGCAGAACTCCACCTCCAGTTTTCCGACGAAAAACTCCGGTCCTTGCAAAGATCACTCAATGCCTATTCCGTGGACTTTGAGGCTTGGCTTTCCGACTATAACGATATGTTGCTGCGGGAAGAGGACTTTTCCCTTAAGAATTACCGGGCAGCACTTGCAGAAGGCCAAAAAATTCTCGGGGCACTTTCTGGAGCCAAAGACGTTTTTGGCCAGTCTAACCTCTCCATGAAGCAAACGCGGTTCCAGGAGTTCCAGGACCAGGTGTCCACGCTTCAGAAATTCGTGGACGATTCATCCGAAATTGTCGAGCAGTGCCAGAATATCTTGGCCTTGAAGCACCAGCAACGGATACGGGGAAGCAACGAGATCTCAAGTGACCACGACGAACAGTATCTCGACAAGTTAGTGATGCTAGCCAATAAGATCCCCCGGCTCAACTTCTTCACCCCGGAGTTCGAGCAAGTGGTGGAGTATAAGAACGAGATTTTGAGCTTCGATCGGGCTTGTCGCCAAGTGTTGGCCAGTCCCCAGAAAAGTATCAAAGAACTCAACAACATGATTTCCTTGGGTGAATCCTTTGGCATCAAATTGCCCAGCTTGATGTTTTTGAAGCGTTTGAGAGACATGTTAGACTGGTCTTCCGTCTATGACATCATTCTTGCCGGCGGAGACCCGTTTTCGGCCAAAAAGGACATTTTTTCCTTGGCTGATTTGAAGGAATTTCAACTCCAGGGTATGCAATTGCTTCCCCAATCTGCAGCCGAAAAAGCCAACACCATAGCCAACTTGATCCGCTTTGGCGATTCATACGATGAGGATGTCCACACATTTTTGAACACCAACCGCAACTTGAGTGTTTTGGACATGAAAAAAGTCGAGTCCATGATCGAAGATATGGAGGAGCGGCTGAAACTCAAGGGCCCCAGCCGGTTGCTTGTAAATTTGGACACGTACCAAAAACTCGTGGACTTGAAGGCCCAGGATAAGTTGGTATCTTTCCTCCAAACGTATGTGCAGAAAGGGCACACCTTCTGCGATGCCAAGTCCAATTTGGTCGAGGTCCAGGAAAATGCCACACTCAAGGATTATGAGTATCCGAAAGAGGAAATCGAAGGCCATTTGAATGAAACTGAAAAATGGCTTTCCCTCGTGGAACTGCTGCTTCCCAATAAAGACAATATACCAGACACCGTGCCGCGGACTGCATCCAGAGCAGGGCTTTATAATGCCTTGAAGACACTTGAAACCAAAGTGGTCATGAGTTTTCCCGAGCAAGAGTCCGATAAATTCGAGCGGTCTTCTCCATTTTTGTATCTCCAGGAATTGACCGGCGCCTCCATGCAGGAAAACGCCGATCCCGTCCGGTACTGCCATTGCCGAGGCTTTGAAGACGGCACCATGATAGAATGTGACAAGTGCCACGAATGGTATCATGTCAACTGCATCGATGAGGCGCAAATCGGGCCCGAGGACGAGTCGTATTTTTGTCCGGTTTGCTTATTCATACAGGACCACAAGACTCCACCCCGAATCTCCGAGAAAACACTCCATGATTGGATATCAAAGGGGACAGACTTGACGTTCCGGCCCACAGACGAGTTGGAACTCTTGGAAAACATCAACAAAGTTTTGGAAAACGGCAAACTCTTGACCAATGCCCCTAGTTCCGAGCCCGTGGCTCTCTTCAAAATGTTCGGCTTCCGCAAGTTCTATGGGTGTCCAATCTTTTGTTCGGAAACAATAGAAACATTGGCCGAAGACTTGAAGACCGATCCATTCGAGGAGGCAAAGAAAAATGAAAAAGACCATGAACAAGGGGATTTGGAAGACGAAAAGGAGTCGGAGCATAAAAAGGAATTGGAAAGACAATTAGAAAGTCCCAACTTGCATCCAGAACAGGGCCACTTGGAACTGCAGATGGAACAGCAAGACCATTCAAAAGATGCAAGTTCTGGAAATGACTCAAAAAAAGAGTCAAATGAAGTCGCCGGAAAGATGACATTGGAAGACGAGGCAGAAAACTCGCTTCAATCAACACCAATTCAATCAGCACCACTTGATCCAATTCCATCCCCAATTCCGTCTTCAGTCACAGCAGCACCAGTTGAACAAATTTCTGATGCATCAACCAATCCCGTTCCAGCAAAAGATTAAGAAAAACCTTGACCTAATCTGAACTAGGAATTACCCATAGTCAATACCGTCTGTAACAATCATTTGCAACTTGTAAACGCGTAGCGCACCGGGTCACGTGCCGCATCATGAAAACATGAGCTCGTGTTTCACATCAGTTTATTCAACCAACCTCCCATCTCCAACAAGCAAAGCCGATACCCTTCAATTTCAAAACAAGCTCAAACAATTTCAAAGCGAATCCAAGCGAATCCAAGCGAATTCAAACGAACCCAAACGAATCCAAACAAATTAAAAACGAACCCAAAAGCTCAGTTCAATGTCTTCGGAAAGGTTCCTTTCCATCGTATGGGAATCAGTCACGGACCGTGGCCATGAAAACTTCATCCGGATTCAAGACGTGTTTGTTTTCATCTCGGAAATGGAGAAGTTCTTGGGCGTCCGCAACCTCCTCATCGAGGCAGAGATCCGGATTCTTATCAAAATGATGAAAGAAAAGCCCAGCCTCCGATTATACCGAATAGGCATCTCCGCCTTCTTGACCACCCTCGTTCATTTTCCGAGCATAACGGACTGGCTCCGAGTCCGAGGAAAAGTTCTGGTTGAAGACCTAGCGGTTTTGGTCCGCAACCATGATTCAAGGGCCCAGAAGTCCCAAAACCCCACCAATTTCAATTCCAATTATTCCAATTATTCCAGTTTTAATTCCAGTTTCAATTCCAATTTTTCCCGTCCTGAAAGCCAAGAACTGTCTCGTCTGAGGTCTGAATTTGATCAAGCGAGACCCGATTTTGGTCGGCTGAAGTCCGAATTTGGTAATCAACGGGCCAATTTTGAACTGAGACCCTATTCTGATCCTCAGAGACCGTATAGTCAAAATCTTCCCGAATCATTTGAAAGACCCAAAAAAGAGCCTGAACTTGGCGTAAGATCCTCGCTTAATCTGTCCAAAAGCAATCCCTTTTCAGAGCCCCCGAATCTCCGCCCTCTTCGCAGTTCTTCACCAATACGGCCTCATATTGATCGTACAGGCCATGAATCCGGTGCCAGACTACCTCAAAAGCAAGAAATGCCCGAAGTCGTGGCCAAACCACAAGGTTCTGCCCTAAGCTGGACCCAAAGATGGATTCCCAGGTTCTGGACCAAACCCAAAAAGGTCGTGTTCAAAGAAGAACCCGCAGATACCAAAACTCCGCCCCACGATACAAAACTCAAGGCCATTGTTGAAACCCAGAGCAAACTCATCCGGAACCAGGAAGTACTTATCCGGAACCTCGAAAGCAAGCTCTATGGAGGATCGACCACATTCAACATATACCGTTTCTTGAAAGGCAACCGTCTTTTGAAACGACTTCCAGTGATCAGAAACACCGAATTCGAGACCATCTCGTCGGTGGAGGTGGCCACGAAAGTCTCGCTCCTCATTGGTGCCAGCATGGCCGCTTTGGCCGTCCTCATTATGTGTGTTTTTGTCACTTTAAAACTGATGAGATTCCTTCTTTTCATGCTTCAGGCCATCACCGTGTATGTTCCTGGAGACGACTATAGTGATGAGGAAATCCATTATTCTTGGATCCACGAGTACCCCTGGCTCGAGTATCAATTATATAAGATGTATGATACTTTTGGGTATTAACCATTAAACGATCAATCAATCATTATTCATAACCATTCAAACCATTCATAACCATTCAAACCATTCACAACCAATCACCAATCAAGATCATAACCAGTCATAACCAACCATCATTCACCATATCAATAACCAGTAATTAATAGTCAATAATAAAGATTAATCAAAGGACCATAATCACTAACTATTCATGTTTATCCATAAAAGTCGTAATCAAAATTATAGTCTCATGATCAATGAACTGAACCAATAGTCAATAGTCAAGAATAATATAAATGAATCATAATCACTAATTAGTGGTCACATGAATAGTTCTGGAAGATCACATGATTGTTCATGTGATTTTGAATGAGACCACGTGACCAATAAATAGAGAAAGAATTTGTTTTTTGATGGGTTTAAAAAGTGGAGCGGATGTGATGGGATGAGGCTTTATATATGTCCACGCGCATACGCCCTCTAGATTTGCAGCCATTTAAATCCCGCATTCTCGAATATATAAAGAGCTCCCCCCTCGCGATATTTTTACAGCCCAATTTTAATATTTACAGCCCACCAAAGTTTTACAGCCACAGATATTATGTAAATGATTGTTTCCATTCATACCAATTCAACCGATTCAACTAGATCAGATTGAAAACATTCTCATCTCATTCATTATGGGCCCCGCACGACCAGTCTATCAGAAGTGAATACCAACAAACGTGATTAGACTACATCATTTGCAATATAGTACCATAAGATATGGTATATAAATAAATTAGAAAAGGGATTTAGCCTGTGTCTACTAAAAATCTCAGAGACTGCCAGCTTTTCGGGCTCTCCTACTAACTAATCATATCCACAATGTACTATACGTACTAAGTGGTCTATTGATGCAATCTCCAATACGTTATAATTTGTCAATGAGTGTACAGTTCATATCAAGCAGTACAAAATACTTAGGGGTGCAATATACTAGTCTACCTATACTGGATTGTGACACCAAAATGAACACAATTAACTCAGTACAAATGGAAATAGCTGGAGTCTAAAAGTATAGTGGATAGTTATATGTTGATCTACTTACACAGTCTACAGTTGAATATATAGATTTTGAATTCCCTTGGAACTTAATATGCTGCTCTATGTCTACTTGATGGAGTGGTAGACTAGTCTAATCCATTGTACAGCAGAGTAAGATTAGTCTTATACAGTTCCCAGTCCAATGCAGTTGAACCGTCTAACCATACAGTGAGTACAAGTACTAGCCAATAGTACCATCAATTATAAAGTTAATCAGGATTGTCTTGTTGTTTGTCCAAGTATCCAGTTTGTCTGACCTCAAATTATTCCAACGTCCCATAAATGATCCCCAGCCAACATTATAATCACACAATGAAACACCTAATCTACAATGAGCAGAAAGTTTGAAGTCATAATAAACCACATGGTTGGCCGTCATCTAAAATTACCTACTAATGTCAACACGAATACCTCAAACACACGTCTTCGTTAACCTGCAATCTCAAAGAGGGTACCATGGCAGAATAAGAAAACCAAGGCAAAGATACGGGCTCGGAGATGGCGAAAATTACATTGTCCTGATTGCCGGGGCTTGACCTTGTTCCTTCACGTTTTCTTCTGCAAGCTTAGCCTTAGCCTTAATTGCCCTTTGCTTCGATTTCTGTTCCAGATTACTGAGCTGACTTGCCAGAAGTCAAAGCATGGACTATAAGATTACTGGAGTTACTGCTACAGTTTCTAAAAAAAACATCATTAAAAAAAGTCTAGCTCAAAGTCATTTGTTTTTGGCCAGTGCAATCAGGTTTGATGGTGTTTCTGAATTGCTTGGTCCAACCTGTCTCGGATCAACTTGCTCCTTTGAGCACTTGGGCCCTTTCTTGGCCTTTTCTGAGAGCCAGGTACTTCTCGTTTTGCTTTCGACACTCGGAACTTGTCCAGATGCCTTTGTTTAGCCCCACTTCTCCCGTCTGATCTTGAAATGACCAGCATCATTTTTTGGGCATCCTGTTGCATCTCGAGCTCAAGTTCGTGGGCAAACTGCTCGATTTCTCGGATCTTGGTATTGTCCAAGAACTCGTTTATTGCTTGCAGCATGTTGCAGTTCTGATCAGCCAAGTTGATTTGGCTGGCTGTGCCGTTGCTAGGAGTCCTGGTGGCTCTAGGAGTCTCACTAAAAGGCTCATCAGGAAGGTTCTCCTCTTGGAGATTAAGGCTTGGCAGAGCCATGTTGGAGTCGCTGTGTGGTTGCAGACTCATTGGGTGCAAATCTTGCGCGCTTTCGAAGGCATCTGAATCGCAGTCTTCCCTTGCAATATCTGAGGATTCAGCCACGCTTGACTCGCCATCAAACATGATATGTGGCATTTCCCAGCTACGGTCCTCATAGGTTTGCTCCCATTGCATTTCTGGGATGCTGCTGCTCCGGTTGAACAAACGTGCGTAGCTGCTGGACCGTTGCCCCGACGTTTCGCTTGCCAGTAACAAGTCGGTCGAGGGTTTTCTTGGTGAGCTTTGCAGGAGAGTTCCTTGGGATTGAGCAGCGTTGATTTCCCTGGCAAAATCTTCGTAACCTGGATCGAGGCCTAAGTCAGCTGCATCGTTGTAGTCTTCGTCGTCCGAGTTATTTCCATCGACTACTGGATGTCTGGCCGTGTTATAGTAGTCCGTGCGCCGAATTTCGGGGTTGGAAGGACCACATTCTGGAGTTGGATTGGGCAGAGGAGCTACACCCTCATACTCCTCGAGTTTAATCTGTGGATCCGGCAGAAGAGCCACACCATCAAACTCCTCAAGTTTGATCAGAGGATCGGGCGAAGTAGTGGGCGTGGGATCCGATGAGGGCGAGGCCAAGTTGGAGCTGGGCTCGCTTTTAAAGATACCGGATCCCAGGATCTCCTCAAACTCCCGGACGCGTTTGTGAACAGAACCAGGTTTCACAAGAGGATTCCAATTTCTGGAAGTTGGAGTTGGGGAGTCCAAAGGCAGTTCAGCAGCGAAAATGGTTCCGTACTGCTTGCTTTCTGCGTCGAATTCAGCCGAAATTTCGAAAGGAGAATGCCTTCTCTTGAGAAAGCTAATTTCGGTAGTCTTAAAGTCCAAAAGTTCGGCCATTTGTTCTTTGGCCATAGGAGGATTGCCCATCATTGGCTGGAAACTCGAGTTGTTGGTCAGATTCCAGGCGTTGGTGAGACTCCAGGCGTTGACCAAAGTGCTTATTGCAAACGAGCTCTCAGTCACTTCGGTGGTGTCTGGATAAAAAGGTGGTGGAGTTTCGTCGAAGCTTTCCGGGTCAAATACGATCGGAGAAGAAGTCTCAGAGTAAGACGGCTGGATCACCGCCCAGTCCGCTTCACTAATCCCCAAGTGGTCAATGGGGTCTGGAACAGGGTCATAGGGTAGCCACGTTCCAGGAAATGAGGGTTTCACGTCAGGTAGAACCAGGCCTGGGCAGGAATCAATGTCCATTGCGGACTCCAAGTCAAAGATCTGATTAGCAAAATTGGGGTGGAGACGTTGCATTGCAGAGGGAAGGAGTTGGAGGAAGTCTAAGAGTCTGGAGGAAGTCTAAGAGTTTGGAGGGAATTCTGGAGGAGGAGTTTCTGAAAGTCTAAGAGTCTGATGCTAAGAGTCTGATGCTGAAAGTCTGAGAGTCTGAGTATAAGAGTCTGAGTTTTACTTTGGTCAAGTCTATAGTTCTGGGAAAAAGAGTTGTGCAAAGTAAGGTGGAGTTCAAAAGGTGGGAACAAACCGGATTATATGGACCCGGTACAGACGGAGGAACCAATTTTCCCTCATGCCTGGAACACAAATATGAAATTGATGCTGAAAGAAAGAAAAAAAAAAAACTCACAGATTCGATCTGAAAACCTGGCCCAACTTCTTGGTTCCTTAACTTCCACCAAATTTGCACCCATAACCAACCCCCCAGACCCAAACAGCTGCTTTCAACAGAGCATGGCTTAGCAGATGCATTGATTATTTTGACATACTTACGAAAAGCTGAACCTTGTTTCAACGCATGATTTTGGTCGACTGCAATGTTTAAAGTCGCAGTGGAGTCGATTTGTGTCTTGTGTCTTGATGTTTCACTTTATGTGTCATGCGCACTTGCGTTTAGAGATGCGAAAAACGCACTAAAAGCTAAGAAATGAAGGACTTTCTGAGCGAATGAGTTGGTTTTTTAAAGTGGTTCAAAGTGGTTTTTGGAATTTCTGTTTATACAAAGAACTGTGAAGTTGGATTTGAGGGTAAATCGAGCCGGTGGACTGAACGTCGTTGGCCTCATGGCTGTCTATGTCTCCAACTTGTCCCGTTTCCTCGGAAGAAGCGAAAAAATAGAGAAAACACCGACAACATTTTTTCCTGTCACTATGGGGATTTCTTTATTTAGAAATCACAAGGAGGGCTTGTTGTGGTGTTTCTCCATTGGGTAAGAGTGACAAATGTGACTGTACACAAGCATTGGCATGTGGAATCACTGGAGGATAGAGTGGGGAAATCTCAAGGTTTAGGATCCAAAATCATTTGAAATCAAACAGATAAAGTAACCAACACTGGTTTTTTGTACTGGTACTACACCCTCCACACTATATACAGTCCATTACACTATATACACCACACTATATGCACCACCACAGCATGTGCTCTACTTTTGTCTATTCCTAATCTTGTACACCCCCAAAAACGCTCGTAAAAACGGGATATAATGTCATTCCATCCTTAGATATACCCCTAGTCAGCTAACTGCTAGGGGAAATCTCGGTCCCTAAACAGCTACTAATCTGGAAATATCGGCCTTGTATTCCTTAGTCCTGGTGACCTCCCCTCCAACAAATTAGGTTCCATAGATTAGGGTCCACGGATTTAAGAACCATTCCGATGAGTCGTAGTTAGAAATGTTGTTGGTAAAATATTGGGGAAAATCCATGGTATTTTGCGTTACAGAACTTAACCAATCTGTTAATGAAATTACCCAAATTAGCCAACTCCGACTTGTTCCTGGTACCAAATTCTTTCAAAAAAAAGAGTGTCTGAAGTCTTTAGACGTACAGAGGCCAAGATGCTCTCCAAACGGATAGGAAAATTCGTCTTTGCTTCTCAGTCTAATCTTGAAACGAAAAGAAGGAATCATCCACTTCTTTGTGATGTCTGTAGTAGCAACTAATTCCGGCCGAAAAGTCGAGGTTTTAAATCTTATCCATCCAGTAAAAAAATCACCTTTTTAATTAAAAATTGACCATGCATTGGTCGTTTATCTTGACAAACCGTCTATAGATTTCATGGAAAGTCACCTTTATCAACCCCAGTCTTAAATTTCCAGGGTTTTTTCTCTTACTACCACCAAAAATCCCTTTTTAAAATCCAATCAATTCAAAATACACGGTGACATTGTTCGTTTACTGAATCACTCTTTTCACCTGTAGACATCAAACTGGATTACTGGGATACTCCAAGAATCGAGCAGAATACAATTTAAAAAAAAATTAGTCCATTTTCTTCATAGTATTAGAGCAAGAATTTGAAATCTGACAAGAGTTTAAGGAACCATTAATGTTTCCAGGAAAAAGGGAATAGGAATGATATGAGCACTAAATGGGTTTTTTTTTTCAAACGAACGTGTTTCTAATCCAACAACTTCCTTTAAGATCAAAAACATACTTGTCAATATACGACACTATTACATAACAGAACTACATGCTCTTCCTTCTTCTTCTGGTTCGTATCTTCTTCTGGCTTGTATATAGTCTATTTAGCGAGTTTGAATTACCAGAAATGGTCAATGGTGATGCGCACTCCTGCACATAAGCCCCATACTCACCATCAGCATCCATACTACATATCCAACATGGCTGATTCATTCGTGGTCAATGTCTGATAAAGTACATAGTATTGAACGGTACTGCATAGTGGAAGGTAATCTATTCTAGAATATTAGAGTACTATATAGAATACTACACTTATTAACATTACCATTTATTACCGTGAGGCTTTAAGAATCAATTACATTCTATAAAGCACACCAAAACCACCAGACTCCAACGCTTAGTTCATTTGCTTGACCAAGTTGTTGATGAACTGTTCTCTGTTACCAGTGTCACCACCTTGGATAAAGTGGAAGAACTTTCTGGTTCTGAAACCTCCGTTAGGAGAAGACAACTTGAATGGCCACAAGAAGTTGTTGGCTTGCTTGAAGTTAGGGCCAACGGTGTAGATCTCGTGGATCAAGTCCTCAATGGAAACAATACCGTACTTACCCAAAGCAGCCTCAATGATAGAGTTGTCAGTAAGACCGATTCTTTGACTTCTAACCTTACCGAATCCTCTCTTGTAAACCAAGTTTCTGACGGTCTCCAAGGTTGGGTAACCGAAAGCAACGTATGGCTCAGCCAACTTCAACAACTCGGAGGTGGCCTTGGTAACCTTGACGAAGACACCAGAGTTGATTTGGGTCAATCTGAGCAATTGCATCACCTTTCTTGGCTTAGGTGGGATCTTCATGATACCCTTAATTCTGATGACGAAAACCAACTTAGGCTCAGCCTCAACGTAGTAAGAGTTCTTAGATCTGGCGTCCTTCTTGGCGTCAATCACGGCTTGGTCAGCCTCCTTGTACTCCTTGTAGTACTGAGCGGTTCTCTCGACGATAGCCTTCTTCTTCTCCTCGATCTCCTGTTTAGTTAGTAAATTGTTTACGAATGGGGTAATTTTCAGTCCCGAAAGATGGTTAACGAAGGACATCATCGCGTGCAAGCTAGCCAATTCTGAATTGAGTCATCGTGAAATCACGTGGAATAAAAACATACCTTCTCGCTGACGTGGTTCTCGGCGGCACGCTTGGCAGCGGCCTTTCCGTCGTTCTTTCCCTTCTTGATTTGGGTCTCTGGTTTCAAAGTACTGATGTTAGTAAAGCTCAAAGGGCAGGCACAAGAGGCAAGTGTCCGAATTCAGAGGTCAACCTTCCCAATTCGGAACAATTGTCTCAATTCAGAGGTAAACTGTCCCAACTCGGAATGATCATCCCGATTCAGAAATAGAGGTTGTGTGGGGAGCTGAGTCTAGTGTTCGAGAACAACCGGATTCAATGGGGGCGTCACGTGCTTTCCGGAGAACAAACGTGTTCCCAGGAATAGCTGTGACTGAAACACGAGTCAAATCCTGAAGCAGATATTAGCAGCAGGAAACATGACACGTGGCTCCAACTTGCGCTTGCTTTGCATAAGAGATGCATAAGCATTGCAGGGCAAGCCACATCAGACCTTACGACCGACTTGTGCCAGCTGAAAGTTGATGGTTTTGGTGCTCACATACGTAGCCATAGTGAAGTGATGGTTGAAAAATTTGCGGGCGGATGCGAAAGGTTATATACATGGGTGATGTGCAGGATGCGCGAAAATTTTCGCTTTAGGGCTCGAGCCCTGATGAATGCCGTGCTGAGAGTGGCGCACGTGATACATCCACACAAGAATTTTCCCCAAAGAAACCAAGGACATGTCATATTTCCAAATTGTTCCAGAATAAGCTCTACTCCAATTATGGTCTGTGGTGTGTGTCCTAGTGTGTTGTCGAGTTGATCATTTGGTGGGGGTGAATGTGTCCTGCATATAAGTCACGTGACATTCATAGCATGGACCTAAATTCAAAAAGACTGGTATATTTTGGGACGGAAAAAGAAGCTAGGGTTATCCGTACATTATTGATTGGATAGGAGAGAAGGGAGAAGGACAGGGACTATATACAGGACACAATATAAAAGAGTAATTTTCATTGATGAAACGGTTCAAAAGAGGGAGAATGGAATTACGTATGCTTGGCATAGTAGTCTAGCCCTGATCTTGTAGATTCAGTCCTTAAGAGGCCTAAAAAGGATAGAGATACTGGGAGTGCATACGGAGTATTAATCATAAGGTCACGTGTCCACGGCCTATAAAGCTCTTTCTCATAGGAATATGTATTCTATTGAAATTTTAATAAAGCTGGTACTTGAAGAGTTTGGTATTTATCCCTGGAATTGGGTTGTATTATAAATAGAACTAAGACTGGGACAGTCCTGTATATAGTGTATAATCCACTAATTGGTGGAATTACACCATAGAAAGAGTTCTTGGTCTGTAGAGGATCCTATAATTTTTAGCGTATAGTCAAGAATGTGCAGAATGTACTGGTTTGTACTAAATACTATTATGTAGTGCTGGATGACTTTACATTATACTTATCACCACACTGTCCTATACAGGATTCCAGTGTATTGAACCCAAGGGTTATCTTCTTTATTTTGTTTTTTCTTTTTGTTTTTTCTTTTTGTCTTGTCTTTTTGTTTTTTCTTTTTGTTTTTTCTTTTTGTCTTTCTTTTTGTCTTTTTGTCTTGTCTTTTTGTCTTGTCTTTTTGTCTTTTTGTCTAATGCACTGCAGTCTGTTCGTCCTGTTCCTATGGACTCATGTCTTCTCCCATCATCATAAAACACCAGGATATTAAAGACCCATGTATGTTCCATTAGTGGGTCTGAACATTTAGTGTAGTGCATATAGGGAGAGTTTGGACTATTGAGTGATCCAATTTATTTCCAAATTAGTCCATCCCTCAGTGTGTTCACCTATAGAAACACAACAACAGACCCCGTCGAGTCCACCTTTCAAGACACTTATGCAGTGACTATAGGTCCATCCTCCGGATATGCAGGTTTTTCAGGTGGGTTGTTTTTCTTTGGCACTGGGATCAAGAAATAACTTTTGGTGGTCACTAGCAAGAACCTGGTGTTCAACTATCGTTTTTATTCGTGCATGGGTACCAACGAGGGTTCCGTTTGATAACTCTTTATCCAGTGCCCGATTGGTCTTAGGTGGATCTTCCTTTTGCCTTACGAGAAGAAACTCAAACTGCCGTGAAATCCATGCCCATAAAAAGGGTAAAGCTGAAGAAAGGGTAAAGCTGAACGGAAGTGTGAGGATGAACAAAAGGTTGGGGATGCATTAAGAGTGGAGACTAAACGGTGAAGATGTACCCCACTAGAGCCTTCAATTGAATCTAGCCAAGTCACATGTCTTGCATATAACACCACGTCCCAAAGGTCCGTCTCCACCTAAATTCAATCTCCGAGATCGTCCACTTCTTCTATGGAAAGCAGCTGTCCTAGATCCAAAGCTTTCATATGCTCAAGCGTACAGCCCTCGGAATAGAGCAGCCCGATAGTTCAACCTCGGGATGGAATTAGATAACGGATAATATTGGAATCACATGATCGAAACATTTGTCCTCCCTCCACACCAATAATTCCATCCACATCTATAATTTTTAATATGTTTTCTTAGGAACACAAACTGATTTCTCTTCAGACTTATGGGCCCAACATTATCAGCACACTTAGGAGCTGACATTTTTCTCCTGCAAGAGTGAACGGTTCACACATATATGCAGAAACAACCAATTATTTTCTTTTTAACCACAAGAAACAGGATTTTCCATTTTCTGATTTATTCATCCTCAAGTCTAAGTTCTTAATACCCATAAATATCCCGGTTAATATAGACTTTTTGAGCAGTTCAGAGCACATCCACCAGGCTTTTGCGAGTGTTGGCAGAGAAATCGCCAAAGGCATTGGTTCGGGCACGTTTCGTCAAAACATTCCGATTTTTCCTTGATATCGTGGAAGTACAGTATTAAAGTAAAAATCTTCAAACCATAGAAAATGTAGTATAACACTATAGCATAGAAGTATATTGTAGGGATCCAGTAGTATATTATATGTGAACATCTTGTATATCTTGTATATCTTGTATATCAAGCCCTGATGTGCAGTCCAACGTTAAGTATTATAGTATAGGGAACCTTGAGAGTCTAGTAATAATATAAGGGAGATTCTGTCTGGATATGTTATTTTTATCATTATCCACTATTCCTGTTTGGGGACCATTGTATGGTGAAGTGTAAACTGTAATCTCCAACAGACGACAAAAAGTTTCACTGGATATTTTTGGAGAGGGAGCAGGGGTGCGGTTTATATATTCCAAGAAGTGGGGTTCGTAAAAGGGGTGGTTGCACAAAAGGAAAAAAAAGTGGGGTTATTGCATGGCTGCAAGTCTGGAGTCTGGATATAAATACTGCGATCGCGCACTTTATGAAACATACTATTTTCTACTCACTCCTCACTACCCCTCAACCAAAACGACATTGTGCTATGGGATTTTGGAAGTGGGTAACTATTCGAGGTGCCATTGAACAATATTCCACAATAGAGTCCTGTATACGTTTAGGGCATATAAACGGCTCTGTCAACGCCTTTGAGACTTTCAAATTGAATAATAGCGGTATCTAATTGGTGTACTATGACTAACGCCCATGATGATATATGATGATATACTATGCCAGTTAGAGTCGTTTCTTTAAGACAAAATCCATTGAAAGTCCCAGATTTTGCATCCTGATATCCCATCCGGTACAGCCTCCTAAAGAAACCCGCACACCACATGATGTCATTTGACTTTGAACTTTTTTTCCTTTGGAATTAAACATCTCGTCTTGCCTTGAAGAGTCCGATGCAAGATATTCCTAAAAATTCTTTATTTTTCTAATGTTTTGATAGAAGGTAATTGCAAGATTCATGGTGGTATAGCGTGTTCCTGCACATTGGATGAACCACACTTGAAGAGTTATATTCCGAGATCCAAGTCTCCAGAGACAAAAGAGTAATACAGGGCAGGGAAATCCAGAGTACAGCCGCTTAAAAGGACAGAAAAATTACAAAAATGACAGAATTATCAAAACCGCCGAAAAGATTTTCATGGGTTGAACATTTTAAAAAGATAGAACCACTGCTGAAACAGGGGGTGAGAATTAAAAGACAAAGGGTGTTTCGGGCCTGATCAGGACAACCAGCAAAAACTAATAGTGCACACAAGCTATTTTAATGTCAGGGACTAGATAAAAAAAAATAGTCATGTCCTAAAAAAAAAGAAATGATCTAAGAACTGGTCTTTTCAGAAGCACCTGCATATTGTATGGAGTGCGCTTGACAGAAGTGCGCTTGACAGAAGTGCGCCCACTCTAATGTGCTTCCGAAACGGGCAACTCTTAGAGCTTATCGTGGAATGTGCGCTAACAGCAGCTCCAGACAAGGCGTTCTTGTATGAGTTACATACAGGAATGAAGATAATGATGAAAAGAGCATATGAGAAAACGTCAGATAACGTGAAATATATTTAGACAGGGACAGTTGTGCATATAGCCACGAGCGGCGAAATCAAACATGATCTCGAATTTTCCAATTTTTCTACCCGGAGATCCCGTCAAATCTATTTTACGCTGCTTTAAAGATGTTCCGGTTTAAAAAATGTACGGTGAATTGTGTGAACTTTAGGCACTGGTGGAGAGAACTTACATGCAGGTACCCCATTTACAATACTATGAACGAGTGCAGAATTTAAAAGTTCAAAGAAAGTATACAGCATAGATTGATGTGTATAGGTTTAAAGGGTGTATGTACTCCAGGGGGGCGTGCATATAGATACACAGACTGCATAGAAATACGCAGAGTGCATATAGAACCGTTGGTTGATACAGATCTTATCGGGCCGCGTTTTCGTGCATTATTATCGCTACAGATTGCTATCGATATGCAAGTTCCTATCTCATCTATACGGAGGGCCGTGGTATATAGAGCCAGGCCGATCTGGAAAATTGGATCAAAAAATTGGATCAGAAAATTGGATCAGAAAATTGCGGGAATTCTTCCAAAATCTACTAATTGCCAAACCTCTTAACTTCTCAGGTGTACGGGGTTCTATTCAAACAATACGTTCTATCAGATTCTCTAATTGAGGCTATATTGGGGTAATCCTGATACTGACTAACATATCTGGGTACTTCTGGTCCTGACTAACATATCTGGGTAATTCTGGTCCTGACTCACATATCTGAGTAATTCTGGTCCTGACTTCTGGATTGGGCATGATTGAACCGATTCTTTCCCAAGACGAGCTCCTCGAGGCTGTGGCCTCCAACCCAAGATTCTACAACAACACACAGAATGTCCAGGCTCCACATATCGATCCCATACTTTCCAGTTCCGATAACGATCTCTTGGCACAGATTGGGTATAAGCCCGAATTGAAACGGCGTTTTTCTCCTCTCCAGGTGTTTGGAGTGGCCTTCTCAATCATGGGGTTGTTACCCCTGATCACATCGATTTTGGCTACGGCTTTATTGGCTGGTCCTGCAGGTGCGGTTTGGGGCTGGTTGATCTCGTCTCTTCTTGTGCTCAGTATAGGTATTGCCATGAGTGAAAATGCATCTTTCCAACCTACAAGTGGTGGACTTTATTACTGGACCAATTTCTATGCTCCTGCCAAATACAAGTCGGTGATCCTGTATGTAGTGGGCAACACCAATTCCGTGGCTTTGATTGGAGCCTTGTGTTCCGTGGATTACGGTTTTGCTGGTGAAGTGTTGTCTGCAGTCGTGATTGCTAAGGATGGAGATTTTGTCATTACTCCGGCTAAAACCTACGGAGTATTTGTGGCCTGTGTATTAGCTCATATCGGCATCACGTGCTTGTCTTCCAAGTACTGCGCATGGCTCCAAACCACCAGTATAATCGTCAATGTGGGGCTCATTTGCTTATTTATAATAGCTTTACCCATTGGAGCATCTCGTGGTCACTTCCAAAAAGCATCCTGGGTTTTTGGCCTGTGGCAAAACCTTACAAATTACCCAATGGGGTGGAATCAGCTCTCGCAGGCCTGGCTCCCGGCCATTTGGACCATTGGAGCCTTTGATTCCTGCGTCCATATGTCGGAGGAATGCAAGAATGCCACCCGGACCATTCCAAAAGGTATCATTGGGTCTATTTCTGCATGTACGGTGTTGGGGTTTGTGATTCTTGTGGTGACGTTTTTCTGTGTGCAGAACAACGATATTTCTGGCCACATTTTGGATTCCAAATTTGGAAATCCCATGGCTCAGATCATCTTCGATGCCTTTGAAACCGTTCCGGGCCAAGGGAAGAGAATGGCGCTTTTTTTCATGATTATGATTGCCATGGCGCAATTTCTTATGGGTGCATCCATCCTTACGGCTATTTCTCGTCAGATTTTTGCCTTTGCACGTGACAATGGGTTGCCAATGTCTTGGTGGATCAAGAAAGTGGACCAAAAATTATCTGTTCCAATCAATGCAGTGATTTCTGGCGGAATAACTGCCATTGTCGTGGGACTTTTATGCCTAATCGGGCCCACCGCTGCAAACGCCCTTTTCACCCTCTGCATTGCAGGAAACTACTTCGCCTGGGGGACCCCCACGTTTCTCCGTTTGATCTATATGCAAGAAAAGTTTGTTCCGGGCCATTTTTTCCTTGGCCATTTCTGGAGCAGACTCAATGGGTGGGTCTCCACCGCCTTTATTGTATACACTCTCGTGATGGTCATGTTTCCCACCAACTTGAATCCTGCCCGTGATGACATGAATTATACCTGTGTGATTACGTCGGGGGTATGGATTCTCTCGTTGGTTTACTACCGGGTTTATGCTCATAAGAACTATCACGGCCCAGCAAAGACTGTGGATGAGGTGGATGTGATAGATGGTGTACGGGTGCACAGTAAAGATGAGTCCAGTGTAAACATCGAAGAGTTTGAACTGAAACTGAATCAGGATTAAATATAGATCTAGAGTTTGATTTACCTTATTTTCAATAGAAATTTATAGTAAGAATTCATTGAACCGCGCCTGCATATAACCACATTCTCCCAAAGCGGTCGGTACAAGAGGAAAATGGTATCCAAGTGCCGTCAATAAGGAGTTTCTATGGACTAAAAATATAAATCTATATTTATTTACGCTGTACTTGGTGAAGGCTTTGTACAGTCCGGGGCGCTCGGATAGGTCACGTGATGGTCTCTTTCAGCTTCCCCATTTCGCTCCACACACTGCCGTTTCGAGATTCTCGAGAATTATCTTTAACGGGATTTTGGAGAGGTTCAAACGACCCGAGTCAATGGGTCGGAACTGGTTATAAGCCCCGGAACTGGCCTTTCCGAGGGTCGACCCTCCTATTCGGGCAAGAGAGTAGACAAAATAGACAGTTTAGACAGAATAGATCGAGTAGTACTTAAGAAATACTACTAGGTAGCTACTAAACATTTCCTTCAAATTATATATCCATAGTCATTGTCAAATTTTTATCTTTCGGTTGCGGCCATACCAAGTGGAAAATACTGTTTCCCGTCCGATCAACGTTAGTCAAGCCACTTAGGGCCACAGTGAGTAATGCAGTGGGAGACCATGTGTGAAATTGTGGTGCTGCAATCTTTTTTTTCAAGATTTTTTTCAAGAAAACTCATCCGTCAAACGTGGTATCCTACTCTTATAGCTAGGGGCGCTTCGACGAGCTCATATGATTTGAAACAATCAATTGGAACTTGTTAAATTAAATGTCGAGTCTCGTCCAGCATATAGATACCCCATCTCTGATATGCTAAAAATACTGATGATCAAAAAAAGACACTGCAGACAAAATTATCATAGCATAATCCATCTACTCTTTGATCCCCACTTTATGTGTTATGTACGACCGAAAATGAGCCGACCGGAAATTGGCCGACCGAAAATGGGCCGACCAGATTTGCAGCCATTCAAATGCAACATATAAATACCGGGAATCCCCTCTCATTTCCCATTCTCAACAACCACTTTTCCAGCCATAGAAACAGGAAGAGACAGAACAATCAGAAACAACCAAACAAAAACAACCAAACAGAAACAGACCAATCAAAAACAGACCAAGTAGAAACAGACAAAGTCACAAACAGAGTCAAAGCCGAAAGACAAGACAAGACAAGACAAGACAAGACAAGACAAGACAAGACAAGACAAGACAAGACAGAACCAAACAACCAAACAACCAAACAACCAAAAAGCCAAACAACCAAAAAGCCAAACAACCAAAAAGTCAAACAACCAAAAAGTCAAACAACCAAAAAGTCAAACAACCAAAAAGTCAAACAACCAAAAAACAAAACCAAAGAAGAAACTTCAAAACTAAACTTCAACAACTCTAGAATTCTTACTGATCAACGGATGGACTCTCTATTTATACTGGCTGGAGCCAGACTAGAGACTTCAACAGCTCCCTTAGATTCCCACGGACCTGGACCCCCCAGAACCAAAACAAGACAAATTCGAAGAATTCCAATGTATTCAAGAAAGCCAACAAAGATATGGGCAAGCAAACACACGGAAGGAATTGGATAATTGACGGATGAATGAGGGACAAATGGGCAAGGACAAATGATCAAGGACAATTAGATAAAGCCAAATGGATAAGGACAAATGAATAAGGGACAAACATTTCATGGATGTGAAACTTCCCCCGTCTGCTCTCCAACATTGGTATAGAAGAATTCTATATTGAGATAGCCATAAATAGAAATTGATAACACTGATATAGCTTCAAAATAATCGGCAGGAGCAAGGATTCAACGTCCTCGTGAAACTGGCTTGAAAAATGAAGATTTCTTTATGATGAGTATTTTTGTGGAACTGCAGGGTCCAGCAATGTTGACCAGAATCGGTGAATATTTTGCACATTTTCACACCAATTATTTCCCTCTTTCATCACAAGATACCATTCCAAAAACGAATTGGGAATAAACGTGTACATCACGTGAGAGAATGAATAGAGGCTTCATTAATAAGGAGACAGTCTTAAAGTAAGTATCTGAAATTGAACCACTAGCAAGTAGATTTGAGATCTAAAACAGATGAAGTTCTGGAACAGTTTAAAAGCTGCAGTTTTTCAAACACCTCTGACTTTCTTCCTTTCCATTCCTCTTTGTTTGTGAGTTTGTACCTTAGCGAAGGGAGATCTTCTCGTATGTATAGACAAGCACAGTGTTTATAATATCATAGACTGTGTGTAGCAGCAGTGAAGCTAACTATATGCTTCTCCAAATTCTCTCTACCGGCCTTGATGTAGAAGTGCTCGTTGGAGTCCCTGGCCTTGGAATGGGCCAAACGAAAGTAGGGTGGCGTTCCATACAAACGCAATTCTTAACCGGTGTAATATATTTTCTTCTTTTTTTCTGTCCTCATCCATTATTTCATTTCTTTCTATTCTTTCCATTAGGTATTCAGGCTTAGACTCTTACCCTAAAAGGCACTTTCAAGCAGCCAAACACTCAGTAGTGCTGGCAATTCCTGGCTTATGAAGACCCTAGCTTTGCCACTAGGTGACCCACGTGATGATTAGTAGTCCGTTTTTGGCTTTGTTCCATAGGTAGTGTGACTAAAGGACTGCTAAAAAAATGCTTAAAAAAAAGTTAAAAAAATTGTCCAAGTCGCAGCGGGGGCCTTTATATATTAGTGAGGGCTACGTTTTCGCAGCCATCTGCAAGCCCCTTATCACTGTGCATGTGTTTCAGGATCCGCACTCTCCTATTATAAAAGGAGGCCATTCCCTCGAATTCATTTTACCCATTTTTTTTCTTTTCCTCTCTTTCAATCTCCTTCTGTCTCTTCTGTTTCTTTCTTTCCATTTCTTTCTGTTTCTGTTTCTGTTTCTGAGATCACAGTACTGGTCAGATTGATAATTTGAATTGAGATAATCTTCAAAAGACATAGTCACCTATGTGAGTGTCTTCAGCATTATATCAAACCGAACTATGGATCTATCCTACCATTGAAAGTTGATACGGCCGAAATTTGAATAATCTATCGCCAGCTTGAAGCCCTGCGATTCGTTAAGGATTATGAATCATCAAGAATATACTACCCTTTCTGAGTCGTTCGAGCAAATTAGCTCTGTATTTGCCACATACATCAATTGGCAGTACTAGCAAGAAAAGACTTGCCAAATAAAGATACCTGATTAACGAGCCATTCACAATTGCTCTCTACAATGCTACTAGACATACTGCTTGATCAGAAAAAGCTCATGTGAGTGGAAATGACTATGAAGTCATTTTTTGGGCTTAATCGCCAACTTGTTAGAAATAGATCGGAGTTATTGTGACTTTGGGATTTTGGTATTGCATACTAATCCACTGTTTCTCGTTGCTAGGAGAGGTCTCTGCATATTATATCGACAGCCATGGGAACGACTAAGCTTAAGAAAACATTTGCCTTTGCCGTGTCGTCTCTAGCACTTAATTAGCAATCGTTTTCTTATTGATTGATGTTTCTCCAAAATGGGAATCCGGAGCTACTTAAACCTGTCCAACATAGAGACATCCAACAAGTCGATCTAAAACACTAGTCACTAGGCACAATACTAAATTAGCAATCTTCGGAATCTTATGAGGTATGACTTCTTTATAACCTTCATACTTAGTATTGGCTTGTTCTATTGATTCTGTTGAATTCATATCACGTGATACATGCACGTGATACGTGAACTGCGCACACGTGACCCATCAACCTATCGCGAACTCAACAACAACCATCCCACCACATGTCTCCCAGTGTCGTCCCCATCCAGGGCGTGGCCCGTTTTGGCCTCGTCAGCAACGAAGAGACTGCCCATGCGGCTCTCCATGCAGACCTTCATGGCGCAGGCCACTTGGGTATTTCCCCCCTAGACCGCATTCTCTTGTCGCTCCAATCAGGCATCGAATCGGAAATCGAGTATGCGCTCAGTACGCTTACGTTTTACTCGTGCAACGAGCCCAAAATCGTGGATTTCGCCACGTACCCTATCATTGGCACGGAGTTGGTCGGGTATTTTGTGCGCCCGTACACCACGGGGGAAGGCAAAAACATCATCAACACTCAAGGCACGGAAAAAAATGCCTCTCCAAATGGCAGCAAGGATTTCGCGGCGGTGCTCTCCACCAGTGCGGAGGCACTTCTTACGCTTCGCAACGCTGCGCAGGATTTGAATAATCAGCAATGGCTCAGCCAAGCACAGGGTCTCAGACGTCACTTGGCACGTGTGCTCCAGTACTTGCAGGCATGGTTCTACGATGGGACCACGGCCAACCTGTACCTGATGGCCAAGTACAACGAGGTGTTCTACGAAGCGTTGGGTCACGTGGTGGAGATGCTTGAGCCGTTGACGAGTTTCTGGATCGAGAACAATCGCCACGACCCGTTGTTTGCAGCGTTATTGGGGCTTTTGGAGCATACCAACGATAAGAGCCACTTGCTCAGTGTGTTGAGGAGTTTGCACCATATGCTTTTTTTGGGAGGAGAAAATGCCATCAAGTCGAGGAATGCCGATGCTCCGGATGTCAATAACTGTATCGATGCTGTGCAGGAACGTCACTTACGGATCATCGTGCAGACCTTATTGGTCAGTGACGAGGAGTTGAACCTTGCAGCCTTGCAGTTCTTGAAGCAGTACGTTTCGTCAGAGGCTTTGAGGAGCAATTCGGGCTCCAGCGACTTGAGCTCCGTGGACCGGTCCCAGCTCCACCGTCTCCGCAAACTAGTGGAGGCTTCGGGCGAGAAGAAGAACTTCCACATTCTTCTCAAGCAGTTGCCGCAGTTGATTGTGGATAAGTTGCCTCTTCTTGACCCGGGCAAGATCCAGCAAACGCCCTTGCCTCAGCTTGCAAAGCGGTCGGCTTATAATGGCAATGTGCATGGTGCCATGAAGTTGCCGCAGAAACTCTATGACATCATCATCAACTTCCCCGAGCCACTTCGGGCCACCACCTGGCTCCGGTGCTGCTACGAGCCATACACTATGGCCATCAAAAAGGAATCGGAGTCGGAGATGGCCGCCGGAGAAGTGACGCAGATCTCGCTCTGGAAATCGTACGAGAATCAGTTCGACGTGATCTGGAAAGACCGCTCGGCATCCGCGTACCCCAACCTCTTGCCGGCCGTGGACTTTATCAAAAACGTCAGTACGGCGTTCCCTAGCTCCGAGGCCATGGTTGTCAACATAGCGTCGGACCTGGGCCAGCCGGCACGCAAGAAGTTCATCATCAAGGGAATCCAGCCCCGCCAGTTCCCGGTGGGCATTGATGTGGGTAACTTCGAGGCCTTGCGCAAGTACAGCACGGCCAACGAGGAGAAGAGCGGGCCTGCGTCTAAGGTGGGTGACTTGGAGTTGGCCGTGTTTGAGGAGGCCATGAAGAAAAACACCGCCACAATTTCTGCTGCTTCCGAGGCCTTGAAGAGCCCTTACGATACAACGGCCTCGTGGTACTCGCCCATCAACGGCTTGAGTAAAGATCTCCTTGAAACCGTCATCAGCAGGCTTTTGCTGGAGGACACAGATGGCGAGTTCAAGAACGTGTTCCGCCAGTACAACCGGCTGTGGTTGCCTGATTTGGTATATGCCAATCCAGGCTTGGTGGACGGTGGCTACATCGACGGCAAGTGGTTGCTGTACCTATTATGAGGCGATTGGGAGGTGAGGTGATTGACACGTATAGAGCCTAACTGGTACACGAAGGAGATCAGTGGAGCAAGAAGACCATCGTGGGGATTGTTTGTCAGTTACCAGTGATTGCTAGTCAGTTGGCCAGCTGTGGCTAGTTCATTTACCAGTGTCTACTGTGACTATCAGTGACTGTCAAGTACCACTATCAGTGAGTGTCGGTGACTATGGCTCTAACACCACTAACAAGTCTCAGCTACAAGTGTCTGTGACTTAGAGTGTCTGACTCAAAGTGTCTGACCAGTGACAATCACCAGGGTTGGTGCTAAGGGCCTGCATTCTGGAGTGAGGCTATCCTAGATTCGAAGTGAAGATTCTCAAGGAAGTTAGTTGTGGAGTTAATGTATTATCCATTCTTAAGTAGCATACCTATAGTAGAGTATAGAGTACAGAGTATAGGGTAGGGTATCTGGTGTGTATACAACGCAGTCACGTGCGCGCGAGAGTTGCGCACTCAAAAAATCACCTCCGTCTCTTTCCCCCCCATGTCGAAACTCCCCTTATCCGTGCGTATAACTGACGTCATTCACCGTGCAGCAGTCCTAGGCCTCGTTGGCGTAACCGCCGTGGGTGCAGGAAGCGTCGTCTTTAACGTCTACGCCAACTCCGACTACTCCCGCATGAACAACCGGAAGTTGACCTTTGAACAGCCAGAACCGGCCAAATCCGAAGACCTGAAAGATTCTTAAAGACTTGAGAGATTTTTGAGGACCTGAAAGATTCCTGAAGATTTCTTGAAGAACTTGAAATTTAAAATGACTTGGGATCCTGGTCTGATGATGTTGGCTGATCGCGTTTATGTATATAGTGAATGAATATTGGTTTGAGTGGAAGTAGATGATGGAGGCTGTTTTGGTAATGAAATGAACCTTGTAGTTACTTTGAGATGAAGATCAGATATGTTTAATTATGAATTTGTTGTGGAACTGGAGCTGGAAAGTAATGATGGGATGATTTTTCCGGGCGTCCTGCATATAACGCCATTCGACAGGGTCTCTAATTCATACCACTAGACATTAATACTCCTGTCTTAATAAAAAAATTGTGTTATTTAGAATTACGACATAATAAGTTCCTGCATATTGTATCTTAAATTCAAAAACTAGACAGTGGTGTAGAATACCCAAGTGTTTCTCTAGTCCTTGGTCACGTGCTTACATAATCCTTACTTTTTGGAGTAGCAGATCAATTTTCCATGAAAAATATAGAAAATCTCCTCTTACAACTTTTGTTAAAAGTACTCGATTTTGCTTTGTGTGGTTTTGAGCCCTGTCCGCGTATAAATCCATGAGTCTTTCTTAACACACAGACCTTCCAGCCATTTCATATAAATCTGGCATTTATTTCTGGACTGAAGGTTGCTAAAAATATCTTTTTCTGTAATTTTTTTGGCTGTGGCTCCGAATCATTCGTTCCTTGGTGTTCCTATGTTGTATGCAGTACCACATATTCCCCAATCCTATTCTACTACGCAATACTATTTACTATCACCGAGAAGGCAATATTACCTGATACAGTACCTTATTTTTCATGCTTCGTCTTTTTTTGTTGTGCCTTGGCTTGTATTCGTAGTTATATGCAGGACCGGCCATTTTTCATGTATAAAATCCCGGTTTCTCCCTTTTTTCGCCCACATTTCAATTATTAAGCTTTTTTGTTTCACCTAAGTTCAATAAATGTCATGATAATTCACCTCAGAACTACAGACCGTTAGCATGCTCAGATTTACACGGCAGGTCCTAGAATCTCACATAAATCAATACAGAAACTGCATAGGCAATACCGAATTCTTAGTCTGTATGAAATGATTGGCAGATATAAGTCACTATTTTTTTAGAAGAAGCGTAGCAGGGCCTTTTCTGGAAAGTTGACCAACTGCCTATGGATAGCAGTATGCAGTATGGCCTCCAATATACAGTATTTCTTCAAGTATCTAGTAGTATCTACTACGAGTATAAATATGGGTATTAATGAATTAAGAAAATGGAGAAGGGACGATAATCCGTGGGTCGGAATTGGCTACTTCCGGTCCTATATGTCACGTGACCATCTTATTCCCTCGTATATCTTTTTGTACATACGTGATCCAAGCTTCCCTCAAAGAAATATTGCTGACGAAAATCAATATAATCCAGAACTTTTTGAATTTACTTTAAATATTTTTTGGTGGGGAGGATAAAACAACCTGGGTCAATAGGTCGGAACTGGATATAAGCCCCGGATCTCGCTATTCCGGGGGCAAAAGTCACGTGCGTGCTCCACATGCCCTATAATTCATCACACACCAACAAACTCACTTGTTTCAATCTTTTTTTCTTTTACTTAGGGGGCATTTAATATTGCTTTGAAAGCTAAAGAATCTGGTAGCCGTAATACAGTGTAGTATGCAGTCATAGTTAACTATAATACGTAGCCATTTAGTGTAGACTCTAGAGCAGTATATAGATATGTAGGATAGAGTGAAGATAGTAGTAGAGTATAGTAGAATATGGAACCGGATGATCTGCCTGTAAAGCTAGTATTAAAAGCAAGTTTTTATGAGTCGCACACTACCAATATGGCTATATACAGGATCCGTGAATTCTTTGAGATTTTACGTCTATCATTCAGTCAATAGTTTTTGGTTGACCCTGAAGTCAATAGTATGTAGTAGTGGGTGGTACATAGACATACTAGAGAGCTTTTGTTGAGATTTCTAACGTCTGAATGGCCCGAAAGGTTGGACCGTATATTATATGCAGGACATTCCATATATAACTCAATTTCCTGGCTAACAAAAAAGCAGTGACCAAAATTTAAAATTCTACTAAATAAACAGTTCTAAATGTAGAACCCGGTATTATTTTTAGGTGTTGAAATAATTTCACTCAACCACCAAATCTTTTGCAATGATTCGGATCTCACCCGAAATTTCGTTTTTTGTAAGAAACTCCCGGTGGCCTAGCTGGTTAAGGCGCAAGACTGTAATGGATTGAAATCTTGAGATCGGACGTTCGACTCGTCCCTGGGAGACTTTTTTGTGATTTTTTTCTGCTGATTTTGGGTGTTGCAGTTACCTTTGGATGTTCAGGGTCTTGCAGTTCCAGAAAGGTATGCAGCCGACTGCAGATAAATGTATGCGTACTGTGTATAAGTGTCGCGGTCTGCATATAAGCATAATATCCTGTATATAATTACATGTTCGCATTTACTCTGCCAGTCGTGCATTTACTGTAATTCGCGGGTATTTTTAATTCCGTAGCAACCTCAAGGCAGAATACAATTTCATCCAAATCGTCTGTCCAGGCAGAAGCAGGATATAGTTATATGCAGGACGGCTATTTTCTACCATTCGGGCTTTTCTCCGAAGTCATATAACAAACGTCACCTCACATCAAGATTAAAGCTCCGTATTCGTTTTCCTATTTACTCCGTGTCCGTCGCTACATAACCGATGTCCTGCATATAAGGCGTTGCATATGCAGGTCTGTATGGCGGATATTTTCTACGGTCAATGGCTGGACCATAGCAATTTGCCCCCCCGAGCTCCGCCCAATATGATTTAAAAGGAGCAGCAATCGTCCATCCAAAACAAAATTTCATACCAATCATGAGTAACCATATAATTCAGATCCCCGGCCAATTCGGCTTCGGCTCCATGTCCTTAACTTGGACGCCAACTCCCAAACCAATTGAAGAGTCAATTGACGTGATCAAGTATACCGCTGACAAGTACAATGTCAGATTCATCAATGGTGGGGAATTCTACGGACCAGACAATATCAATTTGAAGTATCTTCTGGAATTTTGGAGCAAGCATGGCTCGGAATACCCCGAGATGGTGATATCGGTGAAGGGAGGTCTCAATATGGCGAAATTTGCTCCAGATGGGTCTAAAGAATCCATTAGCAAGTCCATTGAGAACTTTGTTTCTTTCTTTCCTTCGGAAAAGTCAAAGAGACCGAAATTGATTTTCGAGGTTGCTCGTGTTGACCCTAACGTTCCATATGAAGAGAGTATCTCTTATATTCAGGAGTATGTGAAGAAAGGTGTTATCGATGGGATTTCTCTCTCGGAAGTCGGCGTTGGGTCTATTCAGAAGGCTTCGCGTACTGCTACCATCAGCTGTGTTGAAATTGAATTCTCCTTATTGTGCCAGGATATATTTGAGAATGGGGTATTGGAAGAACTCTCCAGTAAAGGCATTCAAGTGATTGCTTACTCGCCTTTGTGCAGAGGATTCTTAACTGATAGAACTGCAAACGACTTGGATTCTTTCTATGAGTTGTGCCATAGACCTGGCGATATCAGAGGCCACTCCGATAAGTTTTCAAAAGAGAACTATCCTTCAAATCTGAAGGTTGTTCTCAAGCTTCAAGAATTCGCAAAGAAAAAGAACATGAGTCTTGAGTCTTTGGCTTTATCTTGGATTGTCTCGATCAGTGGACAAGAAGATTACAATGGAATCAAGAAGATCACGAAGATCTGTCCAATTCCGAGCGCCAGCTCTCCAGAGAAGACCGATGCCAATTTGGGCCTGATTGTGACTTTAAGCAAACAAGAATTACTTGAAATCAAGGCTATCACTGATGCTAACAAGGTTCAAGGACTCCGTTACAATGCTCATGCCAAACATTTGGATTTTGCCTAGTTTTGAGGCGAGGGTGGTTCTCAGTCTTCTTCCCTAGTCATTCTTACTACTTTAAGTTTATGTTGACTTACTATTATTCTATGACATTCTTATTCCTTGATTAGTAGTGACCAGAGCGATGATTGAGCGATTTCCTTTTGGTCAGACTGAGTTAGAAAATCCAAGATACAGTCCATACTCTACTATTGAACTGGATTCTTGGTAGTCCATTCCAGTGTATGCAGGATTGGTTATCATATGCAGTACCAGTACATAATGGTTAATGAACAGAAAAGTAGAGTAGATTAATGTTCAATGCTTTTACTGATAAAGGCCATAAATAAATCCTTAAATAAGTAAAACGTTATCATCAGGAGAAGCCCCATTGTCAGTCCACATTCTTGGTCACGTGATATATGGGTTATATGCAGTACCAAAGCCGGACTCTGGCATTTGACTATATTCTAGTGCTACCTTTGGGTTATATTTATTAATCCGAGTAATAATTCTCACTGGTTATCTATTAATCGATTAGATTATTAGGAAATGATGGATCTGTGCTTATGTGCAGGATGGAAATAACCATCATTCCTGTCTCCTATCCATTCTAGGATATTTCCAAAATGAAGAGATACGCATATGATAGAGCCAGTAGTAAAGCGGCAGTTTCATAGTGGAAAGTGTATAGGTACTATGAAACACTCCTGAAACACTTCTGAAACACTCCTGAAACACTCCTGGAACCCATCAGACTAATATTCATTGGAGTCGCCAGTACTATATCCTGCATACAAGTACCTTCCTCTTCTCCAGTTCTATAATAGTTCTGATCCTGAGTGTAGTGGTCCTTTAAATGGTGAGATTCCTGGTGCAACCATGTTTCTATGCAGGACATGCGAATATGTTTCATGATTGTTTCATGATTGTTTCATGTCGAATGTGACTTCAATGTGACTTTGACTGAGGCCATATTGAATTCTTTCGGTTTCTTCTCTTCCCTTGACGCTAAGTTTCTGCCTTTTTTTTTGGTTTTTTGGTGGGATTCTCTTGTGTCTTCTCCCGCTTTTCCATACACTCTGGCTTTTCTGTCGTTTCCGTCCTTTTTCTTTTTTCCTTTTTTTCCTTTTTCCCCTTTTTGGACGTTTTTGAATGAGTCATTCCTTTCAGCGCCAAAAGTGCATAATTGTCTTCATTTTGGCGCTCCAAATCCGACCCACTGGGTGGATTTAAATGGACCACATCTAAGGCCGTTGCGTCGCGGCCGCAACCGGGACAGGCCCGGGAACTTGCCTCATTGGGCGTGCGGCTCACGCCGTCGGGGCCGCTGCTCGGCCGGGTTATTGCCTCTTTAGGAAGAAACTGTCCGGCCATTTTCCCCGACACAACACACCCACACGGCCGAAAGTATATGAGCCCAGAACTCGTGCCTGAAATCGGACAAACGGCCATCCCATCTTTCCAGGTCACGTGAAGATCCACAAGATCCGAGAGTCGTTTAAGGTGTTCGAATCCCTGACTTTCAACTGGACTCTGTCTCTGATTCTGACTCCTCTTCACCATATATTCCAACACCTTCTCCTTCAAATACACCTTCCCCTGGTAATCGGAGACTACCTTCTGGATTCCAGTTTGGTGTAACGGTAGCGAGCTGAGACTGCACGTGACGACCTTGGAGTTGTGGCTTTTCTGGAGGTACTGTTGGTCCTTTGTACCGGACTCCGCCGAATATATAGCCTTGAGGTCTTTTCCTCGCGCAATGGTGCCTCCGTCATTTCCCATTTTGGTAGTTGGTGCTGATGTTGTTTGATTGATGCGATGTATATGCAGGTGCATGATCAAAACATTAGTACACCAGCAAACCTACATGCAGGAATTGATTGCCCTATCTACCTAGACTAAATCTAGGCCAAATCTAGGGAAGGATTTCTTTGAATCAGGCCTTATTATATGCAATTTGGTATAAGTCCTGTCAACTTTAGGAATAGTTTACCTTTGACCCATTCACACCATGAGCTAAACCCGTACACCTCATAATATGCAGGACAACCAGTACTACTACGGAGAGTTCACTATACAAGGTAATAGACTAATAGTATTACTTAAACTACTCCTTTTCTCCTGCAATTTCTAAGCAATGAGTCCTAATCGGGAATTATCATTTCCAGGTTATGAGCCCTGATTCTATGGCCAAGTGAGACAAACCCAGGTCGTGCCTTGTTCATAATTCGTCTACCCTATAACACCATATCCTAAAAGCTAATAGCCATATTCAAAGCAATTCTTATAAACCCATACTAAAGTAATGATGGGTCATAATTAAGAAGTTAGTAAAAAATGACGCTTTTCCTGCATATACTGCCGCGTTCTCTACATCAACGCACAACTCTATACCGCTCTACACTACCACCACTTGACCTCCCATTTCTAGCATGAGCCAGCGTACAGTCGACTTGAACCTGCTCCAGCCGCAGCAGCTTGTAGAGATCCGCAAGTCCACGGAGCAGGAGATCCAGCACTTCACACAGTCTCTCCAGGCACTCCAAACCGCCCAGGCCAAGCTCCAGGACTGCATGAACACCATCGAAGCCATGGGAAAAACATCCACGTCCGAGCTCTTGGTACCCATGACCAGCTCTTTATATTTGCCCGGCAAAATCTGCAATAAAGACCGTTTCTTGGTGGATATCGGCACCGGCTACTTCGTGGAGAAGTCTGCAGATGAGGCCAAGGTGGTGTACCGGAAGAAGCACGCCAAGTTGGACTCGGACTCCAAGAAATTGAAGGATATCTTGGTCAAGAAAAACGACCTCATGAATAATGTCAACATGATCTTGAGGCAGGCCATGGCGGACCAAGATCAGGAGCTGGGGAATTAATAAATGAATAGATGATAGATGATAGATGAACAGGTGATAGAATCATAGAATCATAAATCTGTTAATCAGACTATGGTCTATACAGTGTAGAATAGTATAGAGAGTCTCTTGGGTCTTGATTGGGTCTGAGTCTTGATTCGGTCTGAGTCTCCATTGGGTCTGAGTCTTGGTTTGGGCTAAGTCTTGTAATAGTTTCCGAAGGGAAGTTCTTGACAATTTTTGGTGGTATCTCGTAAATGATTGAGTCTTTGTTTTCCAATATGTTTCTCCTGATACTGTATGGTAGTAACAGAAATCTCTGGTATATTAGAGTAAAATGTGTACTGTTATAGTAGATTCATAGGCAGCAGTAATTTCATAGTGGTAGTTCAAATCCTAGACTTTCCTTGGGTCGGGAATCATAGCTCTAAGTTTAGACTTAGAGTCCATTCTCTTGAATCTGGTCCTTAGTATTCTTGAGTCTTGTTCTTGAGCCTCGTTTTTTGGTCTTCTTGTAGTGAACTTGAAAATTAGGGTTCCAGTCTAAATCCAGAGAATGTTTCTTCACATATATGGTTTTTAAAGACTTCGGGGAGTCTGGAATCTTCTCCAAGGAACGTAAATTGCTTTTCTGGCTCTTGATAGTTATGATTGAGTATTGTTCAGAGACCTTTTTCGGAGACCGTTCAAGAACTTCCACCAAGATTAATGTGTTCTTAGTCGTACTGTGAGTAAGCTCTTCCGAGTATGTTTGAAGTCAAATTCTTCTAGTCTTCTTGGACTATAGTAATTTTTAATAGTTATTGGTCCAGCCGAAAACCTGTTCTCCTGTTGTTTTCCTTTCTTTATCGTTCAATGACAATCTAGTTATTTGGAAAAGACCTCCATTGCATGCTTAATACCTTTCATTGATTAATTGATAAGGCCAAACCTTGATTGTAAAAATATGAGCTCCAGTAGCTATTGCATTGGCTAATTCTTATGGTGACTGAGTAAGTTAATTCCAAGAATGTGTAGCAGTTGGTGAAGACTTGCTGTAAATATCTGGCTTGGGAATCTTTCATGTCTCTGTCAGTGTAAGTCCACTATAGTCATAGACACCTTATTCCAACCCCCTATGAATCTATGGAATCCATTCTATAATTCTCAAGAGTTCATCTTATATTTATAGAATCCTCCTTAACATTCGTGAATATGTAGATATCCTTCTTCACCTTCGTATGAATGGTTCCTTTTATATTTATAGAATCATCTTTAAGGAACCTTAACCCAACCCTATATTTTTGATCAAATTATTGATGAGATATTGGGGGCCGCCCTTTATATATGCGAGCCCCTGGATTTCTTGGTTGCTACTTCTTGTGCGGCTCTTGCATGAGGGTTGATGCTGAAACATCCAGTGCTTTGCAGCCAAGCAACGGATGCCGCATTGCGACTGTGACGCATCAACCCTTTGTTTCAGGTTTACGAAAGGAGTAATATAAATACCCCTTCTTTCCCTCCACTCAAAATGACCGCCATCTTTTTTATAGTGCAAATTCGTATGAAAGTGGTTGCAATTCCATTCAAATTAGGATCGTGATCAATAGGGACACAAGATTGGGGTGACATAATAGGGGTACACAAGAGTCAAGATATTAGTTTCACTATGCACTTCTTACTCAAATAGACTTTCCAGAACCTTCGATGACCGATCCAATGGCAATGTCCACGTCACAAGAGAACTGATCTCAAATCATATAAATAGCTCTGGTTTCCTCCTAGAGGAAACATGATCGACGAATGAGGATTACTACTTGGGTACTGACGTGATTTAAGAGCCAAAATATAATATTTGGAATATTTAAGAAAGGATATACAAGAATAGGGATAGAACGGACCCTTTATAAAAGGAATTATGATAAAGAATCATGATAAAGAATCATGATATGGGAGTTGTGATTAAAAATGGTGATATATAAGGTTCTGAACATGGAATCGTGAAAAGATCGTGAAAGTATCGTGATATTAGAGGTTGATGGTACCCAAAGTCAGATCCACTATAGAGCCGATTCATAGTCTTTATTGAAAATGAACGGCTCGTAGAATGCATCCTTGAGATTGGCCACTTTTCGACCCCCCAAGCCCGGAATTGACGCCAATCCTTCGCCTTTGGCCTGAACAACTATATTCCGGAAAGATTTGCAGTTGGCCAAAAGATTCGCCACGTCGGTTTTGTTGACCGCACGCACGGTGGTCAAACTATTGATGATGTTCAGATTGAAGTCGGTTTTCTTGACCCCTTGGATGGAAACATTGACTTTGGCTCGTGCCATTTCATTTGTTTTGAGCGCTGCAATATAGTTGCCGGCCTCTTCAAACGACCAAGCCACCACCATAGTCAAGTCGTTTTTGATGCAAATCACCAGCAATTTGCGGATCGCCTCCTGAGGCGAATCAATATCCACCACCACCAAAAGGACACGTAATGCATCGTCGTCCTGGTGCACGTGGGTGGAGGAACTGCCTCCTTTGAGCTTGTCTATGCGTCTCCATACGTATTCGGGCCGGAGCTTATGGTATTTGAGCGAGAGGAACATCACCTGGAGCGTGGCATTGATATAGTAGTCCAGGAGGATCTGGGCGTTGTACGACCAGGGGGTGAGTTTCATCTGGGGTGCTTCTAGAAGGGGGTTTCCTTTTTGGGACGGTGCAACCTGCACTGAAGTATACGAATGGACGTTTCGGGGTCCTCTCCTTCCAGGTATTGGTGTGTTGGGGTTCGGTTTACCTCCTTGGACATTACCTGTCTTGTGAATATCCTCTTTCTGACCAATACCTGTCTCTTTCTGGACAATATCTACCCCTTTCTGGATACTTGCTGTCTCTTTCTGGCCAACATCTGCTTCTTTCTGGATACTTCCTGTATCTTGACCGATATCTATCTCTTTTCGGAGACTGGCTGTTTCTTTCTGGACACGATCTGTATTCTGAGCTTCTCCTTTGTCGGATTCAGTACTTCCAGTTTGTTCCTTTTGCTCTGAGCCGCCAAAATCGTCATAGCTCTCTCTCATTTGCTGAACTCCCGCCAAGATACTGGCAAACGACAGCTGGTCGACATTCTCCTCCATTCTGTGATGAGTGGTGCTCAAGCAATTTGGAGTTGGCTCCGTAGATCCATACACCATTATCAAAACTCCGTACACCTTTTGTTAAAGATCCGTACACCAGGTCTGCAAGACATCCGTGCACCAGCATAAAAGGTCCGTGCACCGGGACGCGATATATGGCAAGCGTTGGATCAGCTTAAAATCAACTACAAATGGTACGTCGCCACATGAAACATGGGTGAAACACACCTGAAACACACCTGAAACACCACTAACCGCAGTCTGCTCTCTTCAACTTCCAGTCTCTTCTTCTCGTCATTCTCTTGGCCATCTGTACCTGCACCTACATCCATGCCACGTGGCCGGCGCTTATCAACAAGAACAAAACCGGCGCTTTGGGCATTTTCTGGAAGTTTGCCCGCATAGGAGAACGCTTAAGTCCGTACGTTGCCTTTGGATGTTTTATCATGGCATTCAATGTTCTCAGCAGTTGAACGGATGGGGTTTTTTTTGGAGATTGGTCGTCGTGTTATATGCAGGTGTGTGATATTAAAATGAGTTGAAAGTCCCCAATTTGGATGACAATCATGAGATTTTTGCTTCAGGGGTTATCAATGAGTCTGGTTCTAATAGACACTTTATTTTTTTTCAATGGTGATGTTCTTTGGTTGTTCAACTCTATGGATATGAGGTTCCCTCGTTTATATGGCGAGTCAGACCTCTCTTTGAATAGATAGGTTTCTATTCAGGAAGAAGAAACAATAATAGGAAATTCTGCTGAGATTTTTACCACGCCTTGATGAAGTGATGATTATCTGCTTAGGGGTCTCTGGGTTTATAGGGACATGTGGTTCTATGTTCTAGTCCCTGGTTTACCTGTCTTTGGTTTGAAGTTCTCTGTTTCCTATCTACTGGTTCTGGTTTTTTGGATCATAACTTATCTTAAAGGTGGTGGTTTTTGGTGCATTTTTGGTGCATTTTTGGTGACATTCTGGTGACATTCTGGTGACATTCTGGTGACATTCTGGTGGCCTTCGTGCATTTTAGAATGGCATGGAGAGTAAGGCTTCAGTGAAGTTGAATGTGCACTTTCACCGTTTCTGGGACTAACACCTTAAGTTTCTCAGTGGACCCCATGCCGAAAAGTCTCTTACCTGATCCCAGAATCAGAGAATCCATCATCAAAACCAGCTATCAATCATCAATTCTGGATTCGGTATTCTTGTCTCATCAGAGGTGTCTATCATTCCGGCTTGTTATTTTATGATATCGGGATAGACTGGTTAGGTCTGGGATTGTTCATGATCTATTATATCAAATCAGCCACACGGGACAAATGATCGATTATCAGATAAGATGATAAGCTGATCCGACAGTTCGCTGTTCAGTCCAAATATCATTGACAGATTGAACATGGGACATTGACTTCTGAATATCATTGATATGGACACGATCGAGATTACTACATTGACTTTTCTATGCTGGTGCCAAATTTTTGGTAGAGGCACGAAAAGTATGTCTAAATCAGGAGGAATACAAGAGCGTTCCTAATCCATTTGACCGTGTTTCTATTGTGGGTCTGGTTAATTGGTGGTCTGAAGAATTTGTACTTGGTCTAATTGGAATGAGTACATTCATTCGTATTCAGTGAAAGTGTGGAATATGCAGGCCATGTCAAGTCAGGTCTAAAGTTACTGGTTATGACATACTGGCTGGAATAAATATATCTTGTTGGCAGAAATTGGAGTTGTACTGTGCTCTATTCCTCCATTCCATGTACTACATTAGATTTAGCACTGCGGATTCGACCCTCGGAAAGGTCACGTGACTTTTCCCTATCGTTCCGTACATATCTACACCTAGAGTTTTTTTTCTTCTCCATGGTATATAGTTATGGCGAAATTCAGGAGATTCCAGAACCGCACCCCGTTTTCAAAAATATTTTTGGGGGAGGAGGATGAAACGACCTGAGTCAATAGGTCGGAACTGGATATAAGCCCCGGAACTACGGATTCCGGCCATGTGAGATCACGTGCCTTGCCCACGCCAAAAGTACACCTCTCTATTCTTGCCCACACACTACAATTTCGTATTTATAAGAACATAATCGCCTTCTATGATTAAAGGGTCCGTCCCCTTTTTTTCATCCCTAAATGTCATCTCTAAAGGTAAAAAGTAGTACCAATGCTGTATACAGTGCCAGTATGCAGTACCAGAGCAGCAATCAGTAAATTCCCTTTTGACTAAGCTCATTTCCTCCCGTAAACAAAAGGAGATCCCGCTCCTTATATGTATTTTTCCTATCTGCACCCTGACGTAGTTTCTCCTGAAATCTCCAAGGACCCTAAAGATAGATCTTGTTGAACAGGTCAATATGCAGTTTCCAAATGAAACTATAAGCGTGCTGCTGAATCGATCCAAGGAGTATCTGTTGAACATATGAAACGGGCCAGTCTTATATGTACTGCATGTGCAATTACACGAAACAAGGTGAGGAAGAGAATAAGGTTTGGAGAGTCGTCCAACTCTGGTCCAACTCTGGTCCAACTTGGGTCTTGTTATCAATGGAAAGGCATATAAGAAGCGATGTCTCTTCTGTAGCTCAATAGAAAGTAAGACTCAGCTTGAAGAGCAGATGAGTATTAATTCGAGAGAAAGCCGAATACTTCAAGCTAAGGGGAATCCCACTGTTCCCCAATTGTTAGAATTATGAATATCAATGTGACGCAAGTTCCAACCTTTAGAAAGGTTTATGCGAACTCTCAGTATCGGTCCAAAGAAGGTTTTAAGAAGGGCTCAAAGAAAGTGGTTGGCTTGGTTCTTAGTGATTCCATAGTTTGGCACTCGGATGTAATGGTGTTCCATTAATTCATGTAATTTATGAGATATACGTGTCATCTTAGTTCTTTGTATTGTGGTTGTTAAGCTACCAGGAGGTTTCCCTTAACTAAGCTTATTCACTACTCGAGAACATAAGGAACAAGAACTCCATATATATGGTTTTCCTTTCTGGACCGTAACATGGTTACTCCTTCAAATCCCAAAGATAGGGCTCACTTTCTTTGAGTCCCTTTCTTAAAACCTCGTTGGACCGATTCTGCGTGGCAACCAATTCCGAGTAGCAACCGCTTCATCCTCAACCGTGCATACCAAACCTCCTCAGACCGATACCTNCGTTGGACCGATTCTGCGTGGCAACCAATTCCGAGTAGCAACCGCTTCATCCTCAACCGTGCATACCAAACCTCCTCAGACCGATACCTCCTTGGATCGATTTTATGGAGTTCACTTATTGTTTCTTCTGGAAACTGCATATTGACCCATGTGACATGTGGAACATCTCGCCTGTTCAACAGAAAGGATGT
>NKZX01000613.1:0-77549 GCA_002374535.1 Metschnikowia kamakouana
GACCGATTCCTCATGGCAACCACTTCCGCGTTGTGACGGTTTTATTTCCGCCGTGCATACCCAAGACCTCCTTCGACCGATACCTCCTCGGATCGATTTCATGGAGCTCTTTCCTTTGAGTCCCTTCCTTGAAACCTCCTCAGACCGAAACCTCCTTGGATCGATTTCATGTAGCACTCTTATTGTTTCATCTGGAAACTGCATATTGACCCATGCGACATGTCTCACATCTCGCCTGTTCAACAGTAATAGACACGAGCAGCATGAGTACTTCAGTAGATTGGCGTCTATACAAATCCATAGGTGGACCAAGCGGTTGGCTGTAAATGTTCCAATTGGGAAGTTATGGTCTTATTTGGAGCTCAGGGGGGAGGCTGTGAAGTGCTTGTTGATCACAAAAAGACAGCATTGAGAGATTTGCAACCAGGCGGTTGTAGGGAGTCCGAATTGATTGTCAGCTGATTGATTCTCTCATGGTTGTATTAAATCTGTATGGGGAATTTTGATGGAGGAGTCGAAGTGTACACAAAGAGAAATATAGGAGAAAAACTGAAATCTAGTATTTGAGATTGGATACCTGGGGATCGGGCTTTTATATACATTGGGGATATGCAGTCCTGCATCCACATGAAACTCATGTACGCCACCCAAACCCCCACACTCTTGCCTCTTATTTATAGTCCCGAATAGAGACTATTTATTATTACTAGATTTATTTCCAATAAGATTATTTTTTTTTCTAATAAGATGGCGTCAATTGATTCTCATAGGATGACCCTCGCTAAATTTATACTTCTGGTTGCGGCCATACCAAGTGGAAAATACTGTTTCCCGTCCGATCAACGTTAGTCAAGCCACTTAGGGCCACAGTGAGTAATGCAGTGGGAGACCATGTGTGAAATTGTGGTGCTGCAATCTTTTTCCCGAGTCATGCCAATGCAAGCGCACTCGCACGCTTTACAATAGCCTTACCATTGAATGATGGAGATTGTGCCTTACCACAATTGATGTTCGAAGAAGCCACAACAAATTGAACCTCTATACACTTCTATATACCATACTGGACTGTATTAAGAATAGCACTACTAAGATTATTGTGCTAGTATACAGTATAGTACAGTGTTGGGCACTTTTAACCGGCCAAAAGTTTGGTGGTGGTGTAGTGGCATTAGTTGGTGAATTAGAAAGGGTAATTCAAATAGTTTGACTTCAAATAAACTGTGGTGGAAGTTTTTGGGGTGAAATTGGGGAGGTTCAGGCAAACACCCGTACACCACATACTTAAGGAGCTTTCACTCTGTACAGGATAAATCTACCCAAGTTCAAAAGAGTTGGATTACAAGGAGAAACCCGTACACCACAATATTAAGTTCCGAACCATAAACGAATAGTAGAATTCATTTTAAATGCATCGTTTGGGTGTATATAAAAACACCCGTGCACCATTTTCATATAAACCCGTGCACCAGATCAAAAATCGTGCCATTTAAGTTTCTCCACAAACTGCAGCGAGATGTTATGCTCTGCATAGATCAAGCAGTAGTGTTTTAAAAGCATGGAGATTTCTTCAACCTCGTCGATCATCTCTAAGCGGGAAACACGTGACCATTCCAGGGCCGGAATCCAGGCCAATTCCGGGGTACCGTAACCCCCGACCAGGGCCAAATCCGTAAGGTAAGGGTGAAATCCGAGGGACTTAAAAAAAGCTTTCCGGGATGCAAGGTCGGGGTACTGCACAAAGGAACCGAGGTCCAAGCCCCTTTGGGCCAAGTTTTCCGCCATGGTCCGGCCAAATGCATCATTTAACCCCATTGGGTCATACATGGCAATGGACACGTGATCCAAACAGTGCCTCCAGAACTCCAAAACCCGTACATTTTCCTCGGGAGTAAGGTAGCAAAGTACACACTCGCTTAGGAGGAGCGTGGGCGTGCACGGGTCCAAAAATGAGAGGGAATCCGGGGGCAGGCCGGAGAGCGCCCTTAGGTCGATTCCGACCAAATGGTACCGGTCAAGGTGGAGATCCGAGGGCAAGTCTCGGAACTCTGCGCCAGTCATATTTGCACCCGCACCTTCGGCCGGGAAACCGGGCCCGAACCTGCTCTCGGACTTGACCTCACCCTCGGACTTGGCCCCACCCTCGGACTTGACCTCACCCTCGGATATTGTCTCGACCCCGGATATTGTGTCGATCCCGGATATTGTGTCGACCCCGGATTTTGGCTCGACCCCGGATCTTTCCTTCTCCCCCATTGTACACCCTATCGCCTTCTGGAGAAGCGGCAGATTCTGTATAGCCACCCGCTTGACCCTGGTTTGTTCGGGAAAGTCAAGCTCTGCATAAGTCACGTGTTCAGCGGCAGCAGTTCCGAGGACCCGGAATGCCCTCGTATCTGATCCACCACCGAGGGCAACAATCTGGCACTTGCCGTGTTCGGCAATAAACCCCGACACTAGCCGGTCCACCGACTGCGTCCGGTAAAACGTCCCTCGGTTGATCAATGGGTACTTAAGGTCCCGGAAAGCATGCCGGAGCGTCTTATTGGCGGAGTACTGCGTATAACCGTCACAGTACTGTAGACACTGTTCATATGCAGTGACGAGCGGGGAGATGTACGGGTCTGGTGGGTTGAAGTAGCCCCTTATATTAGCACTTCGCCTGCAACTCAACGCATCTAGATCGGTGGCCCTGACCAATTGGTCTTTGCGTGTCATGTAGTTGGCTTCGCACCTCAACGTGGAACCAGATATCTTTGGACCCGTACACCAGAAGGCCAGTACACCATAACACAACTAACATCCGTACACCATATGAGACAACACCCGTACATCCCGTAGTTTATGGCGCAGTAGTTAAGAGTACGCATGGAGTGGGGTCGCGCGCTCGAATCCCGGGGTAGTCTTTCTTACATCCTCGCATCTTTTCTTACACCAGTATCAATATTATATGAATCAAAAGATGCACCCGTAAAACCCTAATTCTATCCAATTCATTTTAGTCGTTTCTTATACTGATAATTATTGATGCACGTGACTTCAATTATAGTCACTCCCAATGTCCGATTCCAGAGATCAAATTATCAATCACCAAAAATCAATCACCAAAAATCAATCACTTTGGCCTAGCAATAATGGCCCACCAATTATCCTTCTCATAACCTGAATCAACCACCTCGCCTCCTGCACACAATGCATTCGCCGTCAACTCGCCCTCCCTATATAAATGGTAGTATCTGTACTTGGTCTCCTTTTCCTCCTCCTCCTTCTCCCCCTCCTTCTCCTTCGTCTCCTCCTTCTCCTCCTTCTCCTTCTTCTCCTTCTTTTCCTTCTTTTCCTTCTTTTCCCTTTTTCCTGCATTTCGATTCAAGACCCACGGAATCAAAATATCCTGGTCATCTCCTTCCTTATACCCACGTCTGGAAGTGGCCTGTTCCAACGCCCAACAGTACACCAAAAGATGTCCCCCAGGCTTCAATTTCAGGAGAATATGGCGAATGGCATCGATTCGACGTTCTTCAGTGGCAAAATGATGAATTACCGCTATGGATATAGCAAAGTCAAACCGATTGCTCGGATGAGGTAAATGGAGCCCATCCGCCACCGCCAAAAGGTGCTGATTCAGGGAGTTTTCCTGGGCACACGCCACCAAGCCATCGGAGCGGTCCAGGCCGATCACCACTAGCTTTTGGTTGACCCCTAAGTATTTGCCGTTGCCACACCCGACGTCGAGGCCAAGCGTATAGTCTTGTTGGTTGGAGAGGAACCGCTGGACGATGGGCCACGGCTTGTAGCGGGTCTGCGAGAAGTGGGGGGCGATTTCATTGTACACGTCGTGCACGTATTGTTGTTCCTGCAGCTCGGGAACCGCCTGTGTTTCTATGGGGACCAGCGGGACACTCATTGGATGGTGGTTGGTGGTTGTAGTTTGGAGATGGATGCAACCTGCATGGCGGTGCGCTGACCTTGCAGCTGGTGTACGGGTGCAAGCCTGTCCCATCACTATACTTCCCAGGAAATCCCCATTTCACCCTCTTTATATTTTTACTACTTATGCTATTGTTATCTATATGGCCAATCAGAACCTGCTGTTTTTATACCGTCTTGTGTGGAAGTTCCATTCTACGCTGGTACTCCAATAGAGTGTTTCGTAGGATCGGACCAGGAATTCAAAGTCTACATTTTATATTGTGAATCTGTATGGGCTGTGGATTACAGAAAAGGCTTTAATGGTTGAATACCGGTCAAAATGGCACCAAAACGAACCGAAACACACATGAAACACATATGAAACACACATGAAACACACATGAAACGCACCCGAATTACCTTTTCCAATAGTCTTACCCGATATAAAGACTCTGCTCTTTAAACGTCTTTTTGGGCTCATATTTGGACCGCATCGATGATAAATTGGAGCTGGAATTGACCCATTGTTCCAAATGAGAAGTTAATTTCCTTCCTTTTGTCTCCTGGGTACTACTAATGAAAGCTCCGGAACTATCGAGCAACATATGTTAAAATTAGATACATACACCCATTGGAATCAATTCAAATCTCAAAGACTTTCGGTCCTAGCACCAATGTGCAGGACCAGCTCGGCCCACACACCAGTTCAGAGGTTAGCAATCAGTCAAAGTTGTGTTAAAAGTGTATTGAATCTGATGGTTTTAAAATTAGAGTTAAATCTTTTTAGGGGCGGAAGTTAAAACAACCTGAGTCAATAGGTCGGAACTCACGACTTCCGGCCTGAAGATCTGCACCATGTCACGTGTAAAGCACGTGATCTAGCCCATCCACTCTGTTGTGGTCCATACACACCATTTCCAGGGGTTCCACGAAGTCAATGCTATCTAAATATCATTTGGAATTAAATGGAATTAAAGAATATTACACTAGTTACTTTCGGTAGTGGATAGAATGACCTGAGTCAATAGGTCGGAACTGCATATAAGCCCCGGATCTTCCGACTTCCGGCCCCTGACAATCCTCACTGACCCTACTCGTTTATTTACTGGTACTGACCCTCACTGGACCTGTAACTATTCCAATTACGACCCCTGATCTGGCCTTGTCACTGATATTTACTATTGTGGTATGCCAATTCCTCCTGGTACTTGGGTACTGTATGCAGGATCGAAGGCCAATTGGCTCGAGTACTTCAAAGGTCTTGATTGGTTAATCTTGGTACTTACTGAGGTAATAGATGTGTAGTCAAGTGAGTCATTAACTTACTTTTTACCAAAAAAACAAACGTTTCGGTCCATGGAGAATGGGTTTTTATGTACTGATCTTTGTGTTATGTGCAGGATTATCTAATTTGATTCTTATATGCAGTATGTATCCTGCATATTGCTTATATTGATAATTCCCAGGGTTTCTCAGGAAAAAGTGCTACTTACACAATTAATTACTTCCCGGAAACCTGCATGAAAGTACCTAAAGGAAGATTTTCATTTGGTTTGGACCGGAAACTCTAAAATGGGTTCGATCATGTGATTCCTGCATATAAGCGCCGGCGAGGTCTCACGTGCCAACGTCGCTGAGCCTTCTACATGTAAGAGCATGCTCCTCATTTCCGTTCTTGTGGCCGTGGCGGTGTTGGTGTGGCGAAGGTATTCCGGGGACCTGCATACCGTCGACCGGCAGGCGGAGCAGCTCCGAGGGTTTGTGGCGTCGCTGTTTCCGGTGACCCAAAACATCCACCTTAAGTTAGCAGATCCGGGGTTCCGGTTTCCGGATTTGGCAGACGCCGTACAGAAACAACTCGACTACCGACTTGCTGCCCTCGGATGTCCCTACCGTTATCCAATCATAAGCGACTTGCCCGACCGCATCGAGAGGCCCGACGAGTTCCGGGGGCCGCCGGCCGTCTTCTATACCGAACCAGAAACAACGGGAACAGAAACAACGGCCAAAAAATCTGAAACAAGCTCCAAAAAACCTGAAACGAGCTCTACAAAATCTGAAACAAGCTCCAAAAAATCTGAAACAAGCTCCAAAAAACGGGAAATTTGTGAACCATTACAAAAAACTGGCTCACGTGATCTGCACGCACCCGTACATCCCGAGTACTCTGTGCAGCTCCATTTCTGGTACGAGCCCAGTATATGGCTAGATGCCGATAATTTCTCCGTACACATGTCATATGACCTTAAATTTCTACAAAGGAATGACCTTCCTTTTTTTGTGACCCAGGCCATTTTTGATATGTTGATTGCGCCAGATTTGGAAATGTGGAAAACTGGGAAAGAATACCTGTCCTATGTGCAGGACTACTCGATCAATTTTATTGGTGCCGAAGAACTGGGTCATCCGCCTAAAGAGCTTATGGAGAGTCTTGTGGATTTTGTATCAAAATATGAAGTTGTGGAAAGAATGACGCACGTGACGTCCTGCATAGAAGGCGTGGATATTTCTAAACGTCTAGTTCCACCCCAGTACCTCCGAAACAATTCGGAAAAAGTGAATTTTATGTTTTCAACTTCACTTGAACCGTACGCCGATTCTGTGCAGGGTGTGCCGTTATTCCATCTAGAAATGGTTCCCCGGGTTGAGTCAATTCCGGGGGCCGAATACGGGACTGCACGTGAGCAGGCCGAACCCCGGATCTTATACGATTCCTATGATATCTCTGACTTTGTGCAGGAAGCAGCTCTCTATATAGAGGCCGCCTTGGGGCTTCCCGAGGGTATTGAACCTTTGGGACTACGAGTGGATGCAGCTCTGAAGCACTATGCAGTCCAAGGCATCTTAAAATGTTTGGATCTTCTCTTGATGCAGGATTTTGCCAACTCCCCAACTTTACGTCCTCTATATGCACAACTCTGTGCTTTGGTCGATACAATTCTTTTGCAAACGTCACATGACTGGACCCTGCATCTCCTGCAGGTAACTGCCATCCATGCCAAATTGCAAATCTAGACCACGGTATTATTTAGAATCTGAAATACTTAGAATAAAGTTTACTGTATGCATTCCTAGCGGTGATTATAGAATTTTGGTGCTAGAGTACTGCATATAAACGCTCGTAGTGCATATAGAGAGATACTTATATGCAGTATATGAAGAACTGTTATAGCCTGATTCGTGTCTAAGATGTACATGTAGTAAGGGGGGCATAGTGTACATATTTTGATATGTGCAGTATGTATCAGTAATGGTGGAAATAAGTCCCCTATCTCTACACACCAGACTGATATTTACCCCATGCTGATCTTTACACCAGACTGATATTTACTCAGGCATATTCACATTTACACGGAGAACGTATACCGCTTTTACAGCCATTTATCCATATAAAAAGGTGCTCCCAACTAATTCCCGTTTGAGATTGGACAGTAAGGTTCACGGTATTATATGCAGGATGCATCATTAATGTACAGTATGGATATTTATACAGTTAAAGTGGATTTCTGAGAATTAATGGTGCATATAGGCATCTACCCCACAAACTTACTACTTTGAAATTTGGGTAGCGTAGTAGTTTGGGAACTGGTAATATGGTGGATGTATTGGGAATGCGAATTTACGAGAAATCGACAATTTTACGAGAAATTACGAGAATTGTACAATTTTACGAGAAATCAACAATTTTACGAGCAAAAGTTCTACTTGTTCCAAATCATTAACCGATTTCTTACTACACTAATAGTAGTAATAGTACTTATGGTGGGTTGATGTTATGCTCAAGATGGGAGATAATGGAAGAACCCTCGGAAATGAAGGTCAGACACCCGTACACCAGACAAGGTCAGCAGAAAAAGGCCCAATGCAAAGCCACCTTTTCTCCAACTTTCATTTATATAAAGTATATTTCTGAAAAGCCTGAATTCCGGTCATCATTATCCTTTTTTTTGGAATAAATAAATCTTCTGTGTGACGATTTATAGTGGGATGTCCATCGAAATCCGGCCCAGTTCCGGCCCTCTGCAACCGCATTTGGCCCAGTTCCGAGGGGGGTACGGGTTTATCTGGTTGCACCAATCCACACCTTAAAACCAACCATAAATCCACCAAACCAGATTTCATTCATCTTCTTAATAAAAAGGTCAACGGATTCTTAACACTATCCAACACCCCATTTTCCGTGGGTTTTGGTAGTGTATCTAGACTATCAGTCTAGTCCATATGAGTCTCAGTTCTAATTAATCGGGAGTATCCTTATTCCGAATCTGGTAATCACCAGCTAAATTAATTTTCTGGTCTCTTAAAACTGAGCGGGAACTCCTCCTTATATAGTCCAAGCTCCGTCTTCTTTTGTGACATCCTCAAACCCAACATTGCAGCCTCCCTGACTACTCCTCATCAGAGGTTGTTATCAGAGGTTATTATCAGAGGTTATAATCAGAGGTTGTTATCAGAGAGCTCTGATTGGATGTCCATCGATGTCCACCGGATTCACCGGACTTAACACTTCATGACCCCACATTCCAGCCTTCTTGTCTAAACCACTCATCTGCATTTCCTCTGGGATCTATCATTACCAATCGAGACCAAGCGTATGATACAAGAAAGAATAATCATCAATCTCAATCGGGGCTCCTGGAGTGGTTTCAACAGATCATGATTCCTTTGTCTTTTCTGCTGTGCCTTCGAGTTCTTCCCCTCGGCCCAACTGCCAAAACTGCCAAAACTGCACAACTGCTTGGGGTAACTTCAGTCTTTCTGCTTTGTAACCACCTGGAGATTTGAAAAACAGTTAAAACATTTAAAAGAAAAAGAAGAAGAAAAAGAAAAAGAAAAACAGTTAGAAGAAAAGAAGAAAAGAAAGGGGGAAGGCCAGTATTTATAGTTTTAAGTGAGGGTGAGTGAGGGTGAGAAGTGGGGTTTTCGCAGCCTTGCTTTTGCAGCTTATGCGCGTTCGCACTCATTCTCTCCGAAATACATCACATAACCTCCTAATATAGAAAACCGGAACCTAATAGAAAACAGGAACCTAATAGAGAAAATCTTAGAGTACAGGAACCTAATCTAGAACATCTTAGAGTACAGGAACCTCCTATATACAGTACCGTGACCTCCTAATATCAATGGAGTGAAAACACCACAAGAGAAAACACCAGAATCACTTTCAAAAACCAAATACGTACAACTACAGCATTCCAATTTTCTTTAATTAATCGAAGATGATACCCTTGCCAAGGGACTTTTCTCTCCACACTATGTTCTCATGGAGCAGTTCCTGCACATGGAGGAGCCTGTTTTAGCCTTTTTTAGCCTTTTTTAGCCTTTTTAGCCTTTTTTAGCCTTTTTAGTCTTTTTTTTAGCCTTTTTAGTCTTTTTTTAGCCTTTTTTAGCCTTTTTTAGCTTGTTCTTATCCTGTTTTTGAAGAAATAATCCAAGATCCACTCAGTCTTTTTCGCTTCACGGTCCACCTGGGCAAGCGTATCGTCATACTGGTGGATTTTGGCTGCAAATGTCTTCGGCGACTTGAAGACGAGTAGAAGCCAAACACTCCGGAGACACCTGTTTGATTTGGAAATGGTCGTAAATTCTCCTTAACTATAGAAAAGTCAAGAGTTTTCTGTTTTAACGTTAACCTGCATATAGTAACTACTGCATATAGTAGTTTAAGGACTGCATATAATAATTCGCGAGACTATATGCAGTGCCACATCATCCGGTGTATTTTTTGGGGTGCGAAAAGTGCTTTCCACTTCAAATGAGCATGGCTTTCCATCAACCATCAACCCATTAATTTCCAAAAAAATGGAAAATTCATGTCACAAATCGGATAATATAAATATAAAGTTTTAGACATTCCATCCACGAAATTGAAATTCGGTCTATAATTCTTGGGTTCATGAATCCACGTGCCACGTGACTTACTCCCCACCATGTGTCCTCCCATCGGATGTTCCACAGATAAGGCATTGGATGTTATTACCCGATAAGGTGTTGAAATCCACCTTTTCATCTGAATCCTGTATACATATGTATCACGTGAGTTAGGATTCTTCTGGTTAAACAAATCTCTCATACAGTTCTGTATGCAGTACGGAGCCTTGAAAGATTCCCAAAGAAGGAATTGGGATTTGATTCCCGAGGTGACTGAAAGTCTCTGGTAGAAACTTTTGACGGGGGCATATTCCTGGACTTTATCCTCGGAAATCAATGCAGCATAGTTATCAAGAGCCATTTCGGAGTAAACTTTGGCCCGTACACTGACCATGGCCTTAAGGTTTTGGCCCATTTCTCCATTTTCCTTTTCACTATTTTTTTCTAGTCCCCCGTTTTGGGCCAATTCCTGCATATGGCCGTGGCTGATGGACGTGCCAGTCTCATATGTTTAATAGTTTGGGATTATTGAATAGTCAAGATATTATATATCTTTCATGGGTCAATATGCAGTATGATCAAATAAAATAGATTATAATTTTTTACATACAGGAGTAGACGAATAATTAGGGTAATGAGACCCTGAATGTATATTCCTGTATCTAAATGACTCTAGAAGAATTGGCCATTTAAACCTTGTTTTATGGTATAGAGTCAGTTTAAAAGCAGACGAAATGGCGATTTCCTAATATTAATTTACAGATTAATCTGATTCCAAAAAAACTGAAATGGTAACTGAATTGCCAAGCTGATTAGATTATTAAAGAAGGATTACGTAAGAGTTCCAGCTTATGAACTTGCCAAGGCACAAGGTTCAATAGTTGAGATGATTTGGGTGTATATGCAGGTGCCGCGGACATTGATTCGCACCCATTGTATCTCACAGTAATACACTAATCTATTGGCTACAGCAATACATTGATTCGCTTGGCCAGAGGAAAACACTGTAAGAAATTTGATAAAAATAGAATGGGTTTATAATTTCAATATTATGTATTCTGTATATTCTTTTAGTCCTACAACTGTCGAACTGTCCTACAACTGTCGAACTGTCCTACAACTATCAAACTGTCCTACAACTATCAAACTGTCCTAGTATATTTGTTATACACTCTGGAGGATTGGAATTAGTATGCTTGCAACTTTCTATCTGATGAGATTTTTTTCTTTTTTTTGCAGATCATGCAGTATAAGAAATGGCTTGGAAGGGACGATTTTTTCTTGCGAGTTTGGATTTACGGATCCATTGTTTAACATTAAATATGCCATTGTTTCAGGGGCAAGTCTTGGAAAAAGTGGGCGGAGTGATTCATGAACATTGACGCACACTTTGGAGGACATAAATAACCGAGCTCCAACTGTAAGTTTTGCCAAGATCGTGATTTGGTCGAGTGGATAAGTTGAAATCTTGGCATGGAAGGAATACTCCCAATTTGAAAGAACTGGTCTGGTCATTTGTGGTTTTTTCTGGCCTGGAAGAGGTCACTGGTTCTTCAACGTATGGAATGGTAAATGATAAGATTGGTAACCCTGGATATCTAGCTGACCATCTATAAATGGTTAATCCAGATTTAAGTTTGAGGCCAAGATAAATCCATAGCCATTGTCCAGGATTCCTTAGCTAGTCACATAAACATGGTCTGACTTTCAACATAGCCGTATTAATTCCAAAATAGCCAAGAGTTTGGTGGGAAAATTGAACTATTTAAGATGGTAGAAAGACGCTCCCAAATTGAAATTCATTAAGATTCCAATCGAATAGTTTCATTCCATTCCGAATCATCTCCTCTTATTCCAACTTATCATCATGCAATTCCTTTCCACTGCTTTCCTCTTCGCTGCCATTGCTAATGCCTATACTGGAAGCTTCTTTGCTTCAATCAACGACGACCATGTGCAGCTCCAATTGTACAACTTTGACGGATTGACTTATATTGGTAACGGCCCCGATGATTTAGGAAACTTTTCCTTGCTTACCATGGATGAAGGTAAGGTCCTGTACACCAGCCGTGACCATAGAATTGGTAAGCAGACTTTGGGCTTGATTGGCAAAAACAACGTCGGCTTCATCCCACTGGACCAGCTGATTCCTATCGAAGTGAACTTGGATAACAACAATCAAGTGACGAACCTTGTGTTAGAAACATGTGAAGGAGAATTTTGGCACTCACTCCGTGAGACTGACTCTGCTGAATCTCCTGCCGAATATTGTACTTATGACAGTGTGTACTTTTTTCCTGGTCTTGCATAAGTGACCGGATTAGCAAGAGAAATGTCAGTTTTGAGATAATCTTTTAGGAGGTTTTGGACTTTTCGTTGGTTGCAGGGGACTCATTGATATATATAAATTTTATAATAGCATTTGGGTCTCAATTGGTTCTGTAGTTAATGATTTGTAAGAGAAACTCTGCGTCTTTTGGGGTAATTACTTGACATTATGAGTGTTGCGCGTGATTGTTAACACTCGTATATGCAGGAACACCAAAACTTCAGTCATTAACATTTCTAAGAAGTAAGGCACTTCAAGTCTTGGTCATTTTTCTTAACGTCATAGGGACCTTCCTGTGTATACCTGGATTGTTTGTATACTTCAAAAAAGCAGGAAATCGAGGAAACCTCTTGCTTTATATAGACCAATGACTAGAACCTTATCCACGGAACAAGTTTCCATGGGATCGATTCTTTTGGTTTCTCTGATTAAATCCAAATTCGTGATCAATCTTAAAGAATTGTTATTGGTTCATTTTTAACTCCTAAATCCCTTAAAATATCCTTTCCTGCAGGATGCATTCCGAAACGCTTACATTCAAAGATCACTTATTGGACCCTTCCCTTAAATCCACTCGGACATATCGGTTGGTTCATTATATCCAGGACTCACTCCAAAAGAGCTTTTCATCTGTATCTTACATTCTGAACTTATGAGATCCTCATCTCGTGTTCAACAACTATAAGTGAACTCCATAAAATCGATCCAACGAGGTTTCAAGAATGGACTCAAAGAATGTGAGCCCTATCTTTGGATTTGAGGAGTGACCATGGAAAAAGAAAGGAAAACATATATATGGAGTTCTTGTTTCTTATGTTCTCGAGTAGTGAATAAGCTTAGTTAAGGGAAACTCCTGGTAGCTTAACAACCACAATACAAAGAATTAAGATGACAAGACTTTCTCCTGAATTACAAAGATTGGTAGACGACCACTACACTCGAGTACCAACCTACGGAATCACTAAGAACCAAGCCAAACAAGAAAGGTTTATGCGAACTCTCAACAGATATAAATACTGTAGAGTAGAGTAATGTACAGGAAGTACAAGAAACTCCCACACTAGAATTAGAAAAGAATTCTAATTCTAATAAAAGTCTTTCTAATTCTAATAAAATTCTAATAAAATTCTAATTATACAAGAGATGATTAAGTATGATATAAGTATGATTTAATAGGGTTTGGGAGTGATTCTTAATGTTTCCATAATTTGATCCCCGATGAAATGGTCTTTCATTAACTTTTATAATTCAAGAGATATAGTTGTAATGTTAATTCTTTGTATTATTGTGGTTATTAAAGTAATACCAGGAATATCTTTAACTAAGGTTGTTCAGTAAAACCTCCCGTAGATTCCCTTTCTGGACTCGAAATCTTATGCAATTTATGCCGACTCATTGTTCATAGGTTAGCACCCACTCTTTTAGTATTTCAATGATCATTTTTTAAATTAAAGAGACTTTCTCCTATATGCTTCAAAGATACCAAACGTTCATTGGCTGAGTATCTAGTCTAGATTATTTTAAGTGAGATGATCTATTACTTGATGGTTTAATATTTTGACGATTGACATAATATGAGACATGCAAAAGAGTTTAGAATCAAATCAAATCACATGGTTGAAATCAAAGATTCGGGCTACATCATTTCCATACCTTAGAGAGTCCCAGCAATTTGTTGAACAGCCGAGATGTGAGACATGTGGCATGGGTCAATATGTAGTTTCCAGATGAAACAAGAAGTGTGATTTACAAATTGATCCAACGAGATATCTTTTGAACATATGAAACGTGCAAGACTTATTTGCACAAGCAGTATGGCCAGACGAAACAAGGTGAGGAAGAGAATAAGGTTTGGAGAGTCGTCTAACTCTCGTCTAATTCTGGTCCAACTTGGCCTTGTTATCAAAGGAAAGACATATAAGAAGCAATGGAATCGTTCTTATGTAGCTCAAAAGAAAATAAAGACTCAGCTTGAAGAGTAGATTAATATTTAGTTTAGAGAGAAACCTGAATACTTCAAGCTAAGATGAATCCCACTGTTCCCCAATTGTTAGAATTATGAATATCAATGTGACTCAAGTTCCAACCTTTAGAAAGGTTTATGCGAACTTTCAACAGTATCGGTCCAAAAAAGGTTTTAAGAAGGGCTCAATGAAAGTATGTGGTGAGACCTATCTTTGGACAATTTAAACAGTAACCATGTTAAGGTCTAGAAAGGAAATATATAAAAGGAGATTTGCTCCTTGAGTCTAGCTTTGAGTCTAGCCTTGAATCTAGCCTTGAGTCTAGCCATGAGTCTATGGAGGTTTTACGGGAGGTAAGCTTAGTCAAAAGGGGAACTTCCTGTTGAACAGGCGAGATGTAAGACATGTGGCATGGGTCAAGATGTGGTTTCCAGAGGAAACAATAAGTCATAAAATCGATCCAACGAGGTTTCAAGAAAGAGACTCAAAGAATGTGAGCCCTATCTTTGGATTTGAAGGAGTAACCATGTTACGCCCAGAAAAAAAAAGGAAAACATATATATGGAGTTCTTGTTTCTTATGTTCTCGAGTAGTGAATAAGCTTAGTTAAGGGAAACTTCCTGGTATTAGTTTAGAATACAAAGAATTAAGATGACAAGACTTTCTCCTGAATTACAAAGATTGGTAGACGACCACTACACCTGGGTGCCAGTGTATGGAACCACTCAGAACCAAGTCAAACAATATGACTATTGTGTCTTATTCATACTCTGAGGTTGTACGATAAACGATAAATTATGGAATTATGGTTTTACGAATTAAGGGTTTGCACTTAGTCTCGGGACTCACAAAGATACATATGTGAAATTTTTTTAAAAAACATATTTTGTGATATTTATGGATTTGATACATCTGTGAGACTATATAAACCAATTCACCACCAATTCCAATTAACTCTTGGTATCCGGTAAATACACTAGTCTTGGAAAATCATATATAAAAAAAAAAAAAAAAAAAATTATAAAGTTTTGAAGATCAATAATAGGTCCCTCGAGTTTATGAATTATTTATAGATATAAAATTATACTGCGTAGTTGATGACGTGTCGTAGGACCAGTTGTAGAACATATATTACACCAGTACACGGCTTTAGTGTGCCATACATTGCAGAGGCTGAAGTGTTGCAGAGGCTGAAGTGTTGCAGAGACTGTAGATTGTAGAGAATGTAGATTGTAGAGGCATGTCCAGAGGTTCTGGAGTCCAAGAAGTTGGGTCACGTGTAGCTCAAATGTGGTTTTTCCCAAACATTATTATGTATTACAGTTGAATTGAAGCTCAGAATATATTTAAAAATCATAGAGGATTCTTTTTATGCAGGATCATCAACAAATAAAAGCGGAACAGTTGAATTTCAGTATAGAATTTTGCTGAAACACCAGAAACGTGATCATGAATCGTGTAGTTTCCTTTTTATATTAGAATTCAAGATTAAGGAATTCTTGTGGCTAATCCCAAGTCATTAGATACTCAATTCTAGGGCTTGTATATTATACCTAACATAATCCTGGTACCAATCTTTGGAAAGATTAAAAACCACCGCAACCCGAATGGAATGGTTCAAACTTACTATGAACAATCAAATTAATAGGTTGATTTCTATTCTGGTAACTTCTCTCTTCTGGTAACTTCTCTCTTCTGGTAACTTCTGGTGACTTCTAATGGTTTTCTGTCATGAAATGTTCAACTTACATTGATTTAAATGGTGAAAAAAGGTGATTTAAATGTGAAAAAAGGTGATTTGAATGTGAAAAAAGGTGATTTAAATGTGAAAAAAGGTGATTTAAATGTGAAAAAAGGTGATTTGAATGTGAAAAAAGGTGATTTGAATGTGAAAACAAAGGATCTGTGGTTTTGAATTCCTGGATTGATTGAGGGTTTATTCTTGGTTCTGGATTATTAGTTTCAGATACTCTTCATTATAAGGACTCTTTTTAACAATTGGGAAAGAGTTTGGAAGCAGGTTGAGGTTTAAGTTTATGAGTATCTTTTCCAGTAGAGTTTACCGATAAATTCAAATATAAAGAACTGGAGTGGGTACCAAAGTCTCGAAGATTATAGACAATAGGACACGATTCGATTCCAAATATCACAGAGTATGGTGACCCAAAAATCATTATTCTTATACCCAAAATCATTATTCTTATACCCAAAATCATTATTCTTATACCCAAAATCATTATTCTTATACCAAAGATTATGGGTGGATTTTGAACAGAGACGTGTTCTAGATTGCCTTGATTGAGCCACTTCTATATGCAGTCTGGGTTAGTCCCAAGATACGGGAGACAATTTAAGAACCGTTCGATCTCTAATTGGAGCTAGTCCAGGATGGAAACAGACAATTGGATAGACAGCTGGACAGACTGGACAGACTGGATAGACTTGGATTGGACAGACTGGAATAGACAATTGGACAGACTGGAATAGACAATTGGACAGACTGGAATAGACAATTGGACAGACTGGAATAGACAATTGGATAGACAGCTGGACAGACTGGATAGACTTGGATTGGACAGATTTAGATTGGACAGAGTTGGATTGGACAATTGGACAATTGGACAGACTTGGATTGGACAATTGGACAGACTTGGATTGGACAGACTTGGATTAGACAATTGGACAGATTTGGATTGGACAACTGGACAGACTTGGATTGGACAACTCGACAGACTGGAATAGACAATTGGACAGACAATTGGACAGATTTAGATTGGACAACTGGACAATTGGACAGACTTGAATTAGACAACTGGACAGACTGGATTGGACAGACAACTGGACAGACTTGGATTAGATAGCTGGACAGATTTGGATTGGACAGACTTGTATTGGACAGCTGGACAACAGACAATTGGACAATTGGACAACAGACAATTGGACAATTGGACAACAGGACAGATTTGGATTGGACAGACTTGGATTAGACAGGACAATTGGACAGATTTAGATTGGACAGACTTGGATTAGACAACTGGACAGACTGGACAGACAGACTGGACAGACAGACAGGACCGACAGGACCGACAGGACAGACTAGAGAACTACACAAACTGGACAAACTGGATAGACTGGACAAGTAGAAATGTCTAGTCTTATACTTTTGACAAGACTTCAATTTGATATCGGACCCTCTTGGTCATGGACCTCAAATTGTCAATTAGACAAAGTTGGACATTAGACAAAGTTGGACATTAGACAATTTATCACTTACTCACTAAAACCATTTCTACCAATGAATTCTACCAATCAACTTTACCAATGAATTTTTCTAGTCGTTTATATCTTGGTATATTTTGTGGTGTACGGGTGTAAGGTATACATTCACGCACCGCACATGAACTCACCCAGCATGAGTGATTGCGACAGTATCCAGAGCGACGTTAGCCTCGACGAAGAAGATGAGGCGTTGATCTGGCGGGTGTTATATGCCGACGGCCCCGACGGATCCGATAAGTCCGAGGCGGACGGCCCCCCCTTCCCCGAACCCCCTCTAAATCCGGCCCACCAGACCCCCCAGACCCACCAGAATCACAACCACTTTCCTCTCCATCACCTGAATCTGGACCAAATAGCCGACGTTTCGGATCTTTCCGATGCTTCGGATCTTTCCGACATTGACGATCACGTGCTTGTGGCTCGGTATAAAGAACTCAAGAACCCCAATGGGGAAATGTCCGAGGATGAGCGGAAACGGCTTTTGGTCACGTCTCTTTCCGAGGCCCAAATGGAACGGTTCGAGGCGTATCGACGCATGACGGTGAATAAACCGGGCGTCAAGAAAATCGCCAATTCGGTCTTGGGCCATTCCATCCCTCAGAACATTGCGGTGGTCATGGCTGGTCTCTCCAAACTGGTGCTTGGCGATGTCATCACCAAGGCCTTCGAGGTGCAGGAACAGGAGTATAAGACCCAGTTGGTTTTGGATATTGATGCCAAGAAAAAACGCAAGCGGTCTACTCTACGTATGCTTGCTGCTGGTGATAATGTGCCTGCTATTTCTGAACGGCCATTGGAGTACTTGGGTGACCGCAAGATGCCGTTGACTGCTGATCACGTGAGGGAAGCATGGAGGTTGTACCGGTTGGAGAATAGTGGAACCATCCCGAATAAATGGCGCATGTCCGATTAGTACAGTCAGTTGTTATGCCTCGTGATGAGGTCAACTGGTTATTCCTCGTGATGAAGTTAACAGGTTATTCCTCGTGATGAGGTCAACAGGTTATTCCTCACGTGATTCTGGTGCTTACGGGTCTTTGGGCGGTTCTTTTATTGGGTACAATCTGATATCTAATGGGAACAGGTTGTTACACGAGTCACGTGATCTTCACTGGTCTTCACCTATACCAATGTCGTGTATGGTTCTTGCTACAGATCTGCGACAGTCTGTTAATGGTCAACGGTTTGTTATGACGAGTCACGTGATTCGGAAAAGGTCCGTTACTGTCACAAGTCTTGTTCATTCAACATGCAGGTCACATACCAATCAGGGATATGCATATCTCCGGTCTGTTACGAATCGGTCTTGTGCATGTAATGGGCTTGTTTCAGTCTGTGCAATACCTTTTGTGATTTGGTAGCTTTGCTGAATGAATGGGTACTGATTTGTCACACCAATCACGTGAATGGGTTGTCAATGCTATTGCATTAAGTAAGGGATCTCTGGGTCTATGGGTTTACTCTCAACCCAAATCTGATTATGGACAATTGCCGTTTTGAAATGTATCAAGTGACGGAAAGATCGTGGTTCATATTTCTGAATGGGCTTGTTTCGGCATTCTGATGCTTTCATTGGTCTATTCCTGGGCTCATTCCTGGGTCAATTCCTGGTCACTTCTGTCTGGATGAATCTGAATTTCGATAGTTCTGGTTCAGGATTAAACACTCTTCCGTGGTGTTCCTTAATTCCATTGAACCGATGTCACTCGTTATGTTTATAACGCAGAGATCAAATCAAAGGGACGTTTCTTCTGATTCTTCCAATATCAAATTCCTATCTGTTGAACCAGCTTGGCATGAAACTCCTCAATTCCTAAATTGTCCAACTACCAATCCCAAGTGATAGAATAGTGATACTAACTACTAGCAATTCTGGCTGGTACAATGTCTATCATTCTTTCTACTACTAGTGAAATTCCAGAAGTTGGATCTGAATATCAACCCCAGAATCCTAGATTTATAGACTTGAGATGAGCTCCATGTCAGGTGATGGTCGAAAAATCTGGATCCATCAACAAGTCAAGAACTAATGAACAATAAAGAGACGGTTTCAGGTCTATGTGATGAGTGTTGGCTGATGATAACGGGGTGGTTAGACCATGGGACATGTTATATGCAGGTGATCTGTCCTGTCCCATCCAGTCTAAGCCTGTCAGTCTGCTATGGTCTCTAGGCCTATGAGATGGGATGTCATACAAGAAAAATGGTACCATAGATTACTACGGATTCTGAATGTGGACTACTCATGATATGGAAGGGTAGCACAGGACTACATCCCCAATTTATATACAGGTGGTGGGATTGGAAAGGGAATCCCCAGAAAGTGTCCAGGATGCCATTGACTGCAGAGAATACTCTTGGTATAAATGTTCTGCTCAGCTCCATTTCTATTGGTCCATTCATTCTATTGGTGGATTACCTGCATACAGTGCGACTGCAGCTCTTGAGTGTCTAAGTCACCACCAAAAGTATGGAGCCACAATTGCTTTTTTTCAAGGTGACCTGATTATATGTCTCAAGTATTTGAAGATGATTGGTACGGAAAAGGGGAAAAAAGAGTGATTGGATCAGAGAGTATTTTTGGTACTGGTGAAGATAATTCTGACTGAACCGGAACAACCATAAAAAACTTGGGAACTACAAGTTATGACGAACACTCTGGTTTTTTTCTGACTGAATCACTCTTTTTTAAAAGAGTTTAAGAGAAAATTGGGCCTGTGGTGGAAGAATTACTAGAACAATGGCTAATCAAAGGTCAGAAGCATGGAATTTTCATGGAATGTGAAGTTTAAAAGGCCTTCAAAGGAGAAATTACTTGATAAAAAAAAGCTTTCTAACAATATTGCTGTTTTAAATGGACAAATTTGCTTCGGTGACGGCCAATAGAGGGATTTGGGGTATATGCAGGACCACGCTTTCATATTCAACTTGATTACATCAACCATCCCAAAAGCACTCTATTACTACTATATCACCACCCACTGATTCGGTGACTATCCCTACAATGAAAGACATGAATGTCATTAATACAGATATGGTCGTGCATACAGAAGGGTTATACAAAATCTCAGGTATAAAATTCTAGGAAGTTCAGCAAGGTCTAGGAAATTCTAGGAAGTTTCCACTGGGCCTGTCACTGATCATATCTTTAAGGAACTCATTCTGCGGCGTTCAGTGGTGTCCATTTTGGTACACACCCAAGTGGATGCATACATGTTAATCCGGTCAATCGACTCATGGGCCCGTCTAATGCCTGCAGGCTTACATTTGAAGCCACACTTTTCAAATGTCTTAATGTACCATGGGTACTGTGCAGCCAGCCGAAGCATGACTCTGCCTCCAGACACCAAACACTCACGAACAGCCAAGATTTCCGTGGTGGCTTCTTCTGTTTTGGGATCAAACCAATCCATGTGATCCATTATAATTGCAATGGTGATGGATTTTTTGCTGAGTCGGGCGAACACGTCGTTGAGGGTATCGGTGTGGATTCGGATGTTGTCGATTGAACACTCGAGCTTTTCTGCTGGACTGTCATATCCAGATCCAGACCCAGACTTAGATCCGGACCCAGACTTAGATCCAGAAACATTGGTACTGGAGGTTCTGTCCAATTTGTCCAATTTGTCTTTTTTAGACAGTTCCAACTTTCCTGAAGTCATACGGGTTAAGTTATTATAACCCTTTTCAGTCAAATAATCCGGACAATTATCTCTTGCATATTCCCCCTTCAAAGTCAAATAATAAAAATAGTTGTCGGTGGAAATCAATGACCTGCGTACAACCGGGTCAAGCGTATTCACCACATACTTAAGCACCGAATCACCAATCATCTCTGCTTGGTTCTGAGGAACCCCAAGAGCTTTCCAGAGGAAAATGGGGTTTCCTACCAAAAGCGTAGCCACAAATGGGTTAAAAAGAGTGGGCCGGATTTTGGATTCCCAGAGATGGATTTGTTGCAGGAGCTCTGTGCAGGAACACAATTGGTCAATGGCGGAACTGATACCAAAACAGGTGAAAATAGCCCTTGCTAAACGGAGAGCCCACCGGGTCAGTCCTGTATCATAGAGTCCCCTTTTAGAAAATGCTTGAGGCCCTTTATCCATCCAGTACTGGAAAGCTTGTGCAGATAAATGGGGAGCTAGGTGCAGGAGCAACAATTCTTTAAAATTGGACACTCTACCTTTACCAAACATTTCCCAAATTTGATCACGTGATAAGCTCTTGAAAGCAGCCAATTTAAGCTCCAAAAGGTGATTCTGACATGGATTAAGATCCACAGCATGAATTCTTCTTGGTGGATTTGCAAGACCTGCATACAGCAACACATTATCTCCAGCCAGAGTTATTGCCAAAACTGTATCTTCACCCGAAAACTTAAGGATGCGATCGTCTTCACGGGGATCTTCCCATGTGAATGCGTAGATGTACTGGTTTGCAAACTGGTGATATTTGGCATCTTCCTCATCATAGTAAACTCTCCATGGTTGGAGCTGGTAGTACAGCGAGGGAAACGGCAATCTGCGGCGGAAATTGGCCAACGCAGCCTCGTGGCCCTTACTAATGACTCCATTGAGGTTTGTTTCAGGTCCAGGGCCGTTTTTTTCCGGGTTTTTTTCGGCAGAAATGGGAGAAATGGTGGATAACAGGGCACTATATGCAGGCCCCGCTCCTGAAATAGGATATTCCATCATTTGTGTTTCCTCCGATGGTGCAAGGTAAGGAGACTCCGTAGCCAAACAATTGATCTTATGAAGAAGAGAATGAGACCTTTTCTTATCACATCCAATCCACACATAATAAGGAATCCGGCCCAAAGTATTGTTATAAGCATTGACGGATTTTAAAGTACCAAAACGGTACTCTAGATAATTGCGTCGTGCCAGGTCCAAATATACTTTATCAGTTTCGAACCAAATTCTCCAGAAATTGCGTAAAAACCAAGGCATATTTCTGTTCCACAAACCTCCAAGAGTATTACTTCTTCCAATATATGTTCCTGCACATTGGATGCCAAAGTCAACACATGCCACAATTCCCGTTTCAGGATTTAAAAGACTATTGGCATGATCCACCACTGCATTAAAGGTTGGAATCATTGATAATGAATATGAAAACGTGATCAAATCAGCGTGGTCCTGCACAATGCTGAAATCACTGGCATCTGTTTCCAAAATCTGCACTTTATGGCCCCAAGGTTTGGTTTCAAATCTTTTCCGGGCAACCTCACATAGCGAATGGGAAAGATCCACTAAATAAATGGCGTGGAAGTTTTCTGCAATGGGTAAAATCGTGTCCATATACTCAATGTTCAGACCCGTACCTCCGCCGATATCTACCCACACCAATAATTCCGAATTTTGGGCGGAACGAACGTGGGAAACTGCAAGTTTCAAACACTCCATACGTCCCTTAAGCAATACTGATCTGGTCGAATCATAAATCTGGGCTTGATTGTGGTAAAATTGGTCCAAGTGCAGTTGTTGGCTTGTGTGCAGGACACCTCCAAATTTGAGTTTATTCAAGATTGGATTGAAGAAACAGGCCCAGATGAATTTGCATGTGGCCATAACACGAGCTTGCGATTTCGGAGAGGCCATTAAAAGGGCAATTCCAAATAAAACCGCCCCGGAAATTAGAGTTCCGGGGGAGTTCAGGTAGGTATATGCAGGAGCAGTAGAATTCAGCATCCCAAACAAGACAATCTGCCAACAATAGGGGATTCAATAAATAGAAGGGTGGTACTGAAGAGTGTTTGTTATGGAGGAGTGATGTAGAATGACCTGCAGATAATCAGAGTGATATGGAATTGATAGCAAAAGGAATAGCGGGGTAATGAAAGTGAAAGCGTAATCGAGATTCGTTGGTGGATCTTAAAAGCAGTAATAGGAAGAATGTGAAAGTTATGGTCATGGGGAGTGGAGCCATTTTATACTTCAGAACAATGGGTGCAAAATCAAAATGGATCCTGCACACAGACGCAAACGTGTGCGGCCACATGGTCCCCACGATAAATTAGCCATTCTCCAGTCCCCAAACAGACTCCCCCAGGTTTGTCCCCACGAACTTTTTTCACAAAACTTGGTAAATTTGAAGAGTGAAAAAGTGGGAATCTGGAGGTATAATGTCTTGGCATTTGGTGGCACCTCCACTAAAATCCGTACCCCAAATGGCCCACTTTCTGCTCCATTCTCACCACCCACTGCCTCCCATACCAACCACACGTTGGCCGAGAGTGCACATGCCAATAAAACACGTTCCCCCTATTTCGCCGAGCCCCATGCGTGGTCCAAAGTGGCCTTGAATGCAGGTCCAGGGCAATTTACCCACATTTCTGAGTGACAACAAAACAAAGTGAAGGACATTTAGACTCAGGGACAAAAGGACGAGTTGGCAGAAAAGGAGCAAGACCAGCGACTGACAAACACCAGAAGAGAAAGCATCACAAAGCATCACAAAGTGTCACAAAAGAAAGCATCAGAAAATGACTTGACTAATGGTGACTAAGAGGTTCGGAGAAGCAGGCAACACTTGGTACTGACAGAAATGTGAACCTGTCACATGCTTATTCAATCAGCCAAATCCCACCACTCACGTGTATCTGTCAGCCATCATCATCCAATCAATCATCGTCTCAATCACATCCATCTTTTCCTTCTTCTGCTTTGTTCTGCTTTGTTCTGTTTTGTTCTGTTTTGTTCTGTTTTGTCCCGATTTTGTCCCGGTATTGTCCTCTGTGCTTCTCCAACCTTCACATCAGTGAACACCCTTCCAGCTCCATTCTCCCCACCATTGATCACTCCTCGTCCTCCAACCTCCGCAATAAATAGTCCACCTCCACCTTCTTGGTCAATGGAATCACATAGTCCTTGTACACACGCACAATGAGCTCGGCCTTCACCTTCAGCTGCTGTTGCTGGCTGTAGCGCATGCTGGGGTCTGTTCCATAGGCCTCACACTTTTCCCGTAACCGCTCCAAGATCTTCTCCTCCACAGCAGAATTGGTGATGCTGGCCTCAATTCCCGCCACATCCTTGGCTTCGATTAGCTTGCGGTAAAGTTCTGGGTCACCCTGGTACTTGGCCTCCGCCACAAACTTGCCAAAGTGAATTCTCCGGGAAAGCGCCTGTAAACACTCCACATCACACACGGCCACAGACCCTATATTGACAACTTCGTCGCCCACTCCACACGCCACTTCAGGCACGATTTTGGTCACATAGAAGTCCAAAATATCGCTGCACACGTTGATATCGTCACTGTAGGATGCCAACACCTTGGGGTAGTTGATGGAGGGGAGCAATGGCTTGAGCAACTGATCCCTGAAGAACGGAGTTTCATCGGGAGCTTCGTACCGTCTGACCTGAGAATGGGTTTGCTCCGTTTGCAAGAGAAGCCACTCCATGAACAGGCCGTCGAAGCCTGGAATGCCGTATTTGTTCTTCTGGTACACGCTAGGCAGCAGAAAAAACTGGGCACGCTCAATAAAGTCAAAAAGGATCGTATCCTCCATGCGGACAAGACATGTCCGGATGTTGTTGAGGTCCAAGACGGTTTCGGGTTTGGTAAAGTCCATTGGTTTCTGGGAGTTACGCTGCTGAGCTTGTTAGGTGTGCGCGCCACGTGAGGTGCACGTGAAGCATGACAAATTCATGCATTGAAATCCGCCGCGCATGCCATTGGAATTCCTGTTTCATATCCGAAAATGCTAAGTTATGTAGCCGGATGTACGGATTCACCATCTGTCTCCATAAGCTCGTCTGCCCAGTGCTTCTTGACCTGGTCACGTGCATATTGCGTCAACATCTCGTTTTCCTCGAGTTTCTGAGCCTTCTTGTCGTCCTCGTCACGTGCCTCGAGGCCCGATCTCCGGAAAAGAAGAAACCTCCGAATCCGCTGGAATCTTGAGATTCCATCCTGGTAATTCTCATAGGCGCTGTTCAAATCGGCGTTGGCTCGGAGGTTCATAATCCGCGTTTGCCTCTTGTACTCATCTGCTCGCTCCAATGCTAGCATCACCTGTAAAACCACCAACACCGCCAGCACTGCTAGAACACGGTACAAAATCACCCACTTGTTCTTATCGTATTCTTCCTGCGTAGGCGCTGCCCGGTTGTACCGCATTTGGTAGTAGTCTTCCCAAGTGCCGGCCTGCCAGAAGTGTGGGTCTTTTTCGTAGGTGTAATTTGGGCGGTGGGCATTAGCCATGCGGAAAGCATCAAAATTAGATGTCTTTCCCCGCTGGTAATCGGCCCACGACGTATTATCATATCGCTTGGTTGCAATTCTATTGCGAGGGTCTTTGAGTAGCTCATAAGCACTTTGAACCGCAGAAAATCGGGCCTTTTTTTGCTCCGGTGTTAACATTTGCCCCGTATGGTCATTGATGATCTCTCTCTGCAGTGCAGCATCGGGATGATAGATCTTGACGTATTTCTGGTACATGGCCTTCAACTCCTTATCGTATTCTGCCCGAGAAGGTGGTTCTGTGGGGAAACTGAAGATTTCATGGGGACTGGGTGCTTTTCCTTTGGGCCAGCTGTGGAGACTGTATTGGGAGTGCGTGGTGGCGTATCTCCTAAGAAACATGTCTATGAGAATGAATAATCTCGAATGATTCTTGTACCTTTGTTATAACGGTTCCAAGCTTATTTCTTGTATCGGAGGAGCTGTTTCTTCCTGGTGTGTTTAGACTGTGGATCTTGCTGGATCGTAATTCTGTAGATCTTCTTGTGTCTAATTCGTTGGTATCTTCCTTATCAATGGTTCCACTTTTTGTTGTATCTGAAATATGGATCCACTTGAAAAACTTGACTTCTCTTTGTCTCAGTCCAAAATTTCTGGCCTTCTCTTGTATGTATTTCGCGGGGTGCTAATGTGGCTTTGCTCTTATCAGTGGTGCGTTTAAATGACTGGTGCGATCCGGAGTTCCGGCATACACCCCGTGATCTTCCGTACTCCCACCACCTAGAGCCAAATTGAAAAGGAGCCACCAAATCGCTAGTGTGGACCACTATGATTGGGGTATTAAACGAGGATGTGATTCCTGGAAATGATATTTTGTATTGGCGACAGTTCATAGTGCAGAGGCCAGCCAACACTTATGCAGGACCCCCTTAATATGTAAGATCAATTAATAATGTCAAAATCACAATTGGGAGGAATGAAACCGTTGAATTGTTAAATCCGACCGGCTATAATTGGCTGTAGTCTGTCTGCTGTAAATTTCCTAGAGATGCACGGGGGTATATATATAAGGATGCACGGGTGTAAATCAGCAAAGAATAAAGGATAAGCCCAGCGTAAAAAGGGAAAGAAAATTGTATTAGATATTTGATAAATGAAGGGGAATGGGAGGTTCTTATATAGTTCGTATAGCTGCAGTTCTGAAACGTGGCGTTAAACGAGCACCCCGCTTCCTATTTGGGATGTTTCAGAGTTTGCAGCCACAAATACAAACGGGGTATATAAAGCGCACATTGCCACCTCAATCAATCCCACCTTTTATTTCTTCACATTGACTCTTCTCTTACTCCCCTCTTTATTTCTTCATACGTCTTCTCTTACTCTTCTGTTATCCCTCCTTACTCTTCTCTTACTCTTGTCTAATCTATCCCATTGTGGTGTCTTTGATTCTATCTCTGGACTTTTTCAAATGTGTATCAATACTATGGTATGGTTCTGAACGAGGTTTGATACTGACTTGCTGTTCCTTAAAGTCTATTCATTATTGATTCATTTACAAACCCACTATCTTACATGAGTGGGTTATAAAACAGCATGCAACCGGCTTGCTGATTTGACTGGCTTTCCGAGCTTGAACACTTGCTGAACATCCCCGGTCTCCGACAAGACCACAAGATCAGCATCGCATCCGGGCTTCAAGTATCCCTTATGGCTGATATTCAACAGTTTGGCAGCATTGTTGGTGACAGTTTTGACTGCTTCAGCAAGAGGGATCTCCGCCCACTTGACGAGGTTCTGTACACAAACGGCCAAGTTCGTGGCGGCCCCCGCCAACGTCTTGGTTCCCTCCAAATAAAGAGAGGCGCCGGACTTGACGATTTTTTGCTTGTCCCATTTATAAGTTCCGTCTGGCAAGCCAATCAAATGCATGGCGTCGGTGGTCAAAATGCACGTTTCGGGGCTGGCTTTATATGCCATGACACACATGGCAGGGGCCACATGCACACCATCACAGATAAGGCCAAAAAATGGTCTGTGGCCTTGGGATGCTGGGTCTGTGACAAGGCCAACAACACCCACATCACGGTGGTGGGGTTGAGGCATGGCATTATAGAAGTGAGTAATCATCGAAGCTCCTTCATCTAGTGCCTGCACACATTGGTCCCGGTTGGCCTCGGTGTGGCCAATGGAAAGCACGATTTCGGGGTATTCTTGATGGAGTCTTGGGATGTTGTCCAAAACACCGGGGATTTCGGGTGCAGCTGTGATGATGGAGACATTGTGGGCCAAGTTTTCATCGCCGTACATTTCCTCAAATGACGTTTTTTTGGCATCGACCAAGGTCTCCACGGGGTGGCATCCTTTTTTGGCGGTGCTGATGAAAGGTCCCTCGATGTGGGCTCCAAGACAGTCGGCCATGTTGGCAGATCTGGTCTTGGCATAGATGGGCAACACCTTCTGGTACACCTCGGGGAAATTGCTGGTGACAGTGGGGCAAAGGGCCGTGACACCTGTGGTCAAGTACTTGGCCATGCAGTCCTTATAAAAGGAAGAGAATTGTTTGATGTCGGAGGCGGTGGAGGTGTTATTGAGGGCACTGAAGTTCAAGCCATAGATGCCGTTGTTCTGGATATCTATGTATCCTGGGGCCAAGATGTTGCCCTTCAAATCAATGGTGTGGAGATTTTCCAAGGAATCCGGCCTCAGGACGATTTTCCCGGAGTCGGTCTCGATGAAAAGATCACCGGAAACGAGTTTGCCTTCGTCACAGAGCTGGCAATTGATGAATCTAATGATAGTCATGATGCAGTTGGAAGGTGCGATAAGATGAGCAAGATAAGACACACAGCAGGCAAACAAGAATTGTGGCAAACAGATATCGGGAAGAGTACCCAAACAAAGATTGATAAAAGAGGCCCGACAAAATTAACCGAGAAATAAAAGCTCTCGACAATGAAGCTTGAAAACGGAATCCGGTTCTATATATATGGAGAATGACGTTGATGTCATGTACCATTGTTTTGGTGGGGCCTCGAGGTTGCAGTTGTAACATCGGGTTATGTGCAGGTCTGCGCAGAGAGAACTTGGTGGAGAAAGCAAACGATCGGTGCGAAAATGCAACGTCACTTTCCGCGGGCTCCGATCTCATACATGGCGAGACTTGGGGCGACTTATGCGACTTGCCCAGGTCACGCAGTTTAGGGGGTTTGCAGAAGGTGAACCACCCCTCCGTGCCTGTATGCAGGCCGGCTGTCCCTCCTTTGGTGTCACGTTACCAAATGCAACTTGTCCGCATGAAAAATGGCTCGCATCATCACTATGACCTGCAGGCAAGGCCTCTCCAGCCGTACTTAAAGCGTCCCAACTCCCACCCCAGATTCTCCTGGTTTTGTCGTGGCAACCATGAAACAAGTCATTTTCTCCTCTCCCGAGGATGCATCGCAATACCTTGCCAATTACATCATTGACAAAATCAACGCATTCAGGCCCTCCAAAAATAAGCCCTTTGTTTTGGGCCTCCCCACAGGTTCCTCGCCCGAGGGCATTTACAAGCACTTGGTGGCCAGCTTCAAAAAAGGCCACATTTCGTTTGAGCACGTGGTGACTTTCAATATGGATGAATACGTTGGCTTGGCGCCCTCGCACCCTCAGTCGTACCATTACTTCATGTACGATAAGCTTTTCAACCACGTGAACATCCCAAAGGAGAACATCAACATCCTCAATGGATTGGCCAAGGACTATGCGCAGGAGTGCCGGGACTATGAGGCCAAAATAAAGAAGTATGGCCGTATTCATTTGTTCCTTGGAGGATTGGGGCCCGAGGGACACTTGGCTTTTAATGAAGCAGGCCTGACACGTGACTCGGTGACTCGCCGGGTTGATTTGGTCCAAAGCACCGTGGAGGCCAATAAGCGTTTCTTCGAAGGAGATGCGCTGAAAGTCCCCCGCCATGCGCTTTCCGTGGGGATCTCCACGATTCTCGACAACTCCAACGAAGTCGCCATCATTGTGCTTGGAGCCAACAAAAGGTATGCGTTAGAAAAGACGCTTTACGGACAAAAGAACGATGCCCGTTTTCCTTCGTCTTACTTGCAAAGTCATCCGAATGTGTTGGTGGTGAGCGACCATTTGGCCAGTGGCTTAAATGCAAAGCTTTAAGGATAGATTCAGCAGATGAACGCATATCAGTATGATTGTTGAAAAGTCAGCAAGCTAGATGAAAAATGGTGAGGAAAAGTCGAACAGTCTACCCAGTTAGACATTACATGGCTAATGAATGACTGGTGAATGACTGGTGACTGACTGATGACTGACTGATGACTGACTGATGACTGACTGATGGTGACAGAACAACCACTCAATAGTCACACATCTAGATCAGTCAGAGATATACCTGTAATGACTGAAGACTCTAAAAGGTCTGATGAAACAGGGCTCATGATACCATAAGACAGGGCTCTTAATGCTCACTGAGGTCCTTGTTCCCCCGGCCATCAACGACAGACAATTAAGAAGGGCCGACAATTAGGGATAAAACTTTAATGGTGACATTGTAGCAATGGATGGTACTCTAGTATACTGGCACCCTATCTTTGTCGGGCATCGATCTTTGTCGGTCATCGATTCTCGTCGGAGTAATGGCCAAATGTCACTTGGATATAATATGGTGGGATCAGACTCATGATAAAGTAACTAATATAAGTTATATCATTATATCCATAGGCTGCAGATACCTAAGATAGATTCAGGTGGTTGTTTCACTGCCTCGTACCTTTTCTTAACCTCTAAATCAAGTACATTGTATTGAGGTTGATATCATATTTCTTTGAGAGTGTAAACGTTGTCTCTTCATTATGACTTTAGGCTTTGGAAGATGCCTTTGGGGAGTTTTGACTTTTGTAGATATGTAAATTCAGGAACTTCTATAACCCTGGCTAGTCAATTAATTGAAGTACCCTTTTGGATGTGGAGATTCTTGTAAATCTAACGTATACCCAAGAATGTATAAGATTAAAGTGACTTCTATTGGGGAGGGGTTGCTGTAGGGAGGGAGGTCCTGTTTCCAACATATTTGCAAAGGCAAAATCAAAGTCTTGTCAAGAAAAAGCTTAGAAAAAAAGTTACAAAAAATTGGCAGATATGGGCGGGGGACCGTCTTTATATATTGCGGGAATTCAGGGGCTGCAATTATTTACGAGGCTGCAAAAATCGCGCGTGGGTATATAAATAAGGGGCCTGCCCCCCAGGTCGCAGAAAAAGATATACTTTTCCAAGCTACCAGAAATGGTATGGTGGCGATTTCCTAAAGTTCCATTTTGATTATAGAAGTTCTTTTGTTACATGCCTCGGGGCCATGAGTCGGAGTTAAGGCTAATGTTACTATGTATGAATTATTGTCTACTGTCTGTCTACTGTCCATTGTCTGTCTACTGTCTACTGTCTTTCTACTGTCTACTGTCTTTCTACTGTCTACTATATACAGAATGATAGGAAATAATACCATGGGAGGTACTGAATACAGCGGTGTTCAGTGAGTTAGTGGATACAATACTGGGTGATACTATACAGAGTGAACTCAGTAGACCGTCGAAGGGCTGGGGTGGTACTATACAAGGCCACTATGGTCTGTGATAGCCTACTATGCAGCAAGAATTATAATATGATACTGAAAAACTGGTGGTACTGAAGGTAAGTTCCATACTTGGTTTAATGAGGAGGTTCTGTTAGTGGTGAGTGAAAAAGGAAGTGGGGTGTTTTGCATTTTGGCATAGGTGTGCGACTTTTTTACCATTTAGCATGAAAATAATTAGTTGATTCTAGTACTCGAAATTCATTGATGAATTTCTAATAGTTGGTATTTCGGCTCCTTATATGAGTGTGAGTGACATTCTTGACAAAATTTAGTCTTGACAAAATGAACCGTGAAAGTCCCTAGTCTGATTATAGTGTACAGTCATAGTCAAAGTGATATTATAGTTCAGACTCTTGGTGAAAAGGCTATGGAAAAGAACTTGTCCTTATTCATCAGTGTCAAGAAGTCAGATATCAACCCAGACGACGAGCACAAGCTTCTTGGATTCTACATCAATGACACTGGAATTAGTCTTGGGAATGACATTTATCCAGAAGTTTGGCTACGGGATTGAATTCCAATCTGTTCACAAGCTCGTTCTGCATAGTACCATTACAAGATATACTGGTTGACTGTGTTGATTCTCTTCCTATCACTAATAGACAGAGTCTATGTTATTCTATATATGACCGGACTCCATGAACACCATCAGATCTCAATACCCAACTGGACAAACCTTAGATCTATCTGGTCCAGGTTCGATCTTGATATTTGATCTTGGTATTTGGGGTATTTGGGGTATTTGATGCTGAGTGACCAGATCTGACAATCTGTTCACTGATCTCTTCAACCCGACCGACTGGCAGCAGCAATGGCAGTTCCCACCACGGAACTCTCCTGAACACCCTGGAGCCGCACACTCACGCCCATGGCCTTGATGTCGTCACAACCATTGACAAACCCAGCTACCATGCTCCGCAATTGCACAAAGTACTCCATGACCGACCCCACATAGCCAATGGAAATGTTCTTATCGACTATGCCGTTGTGACGCACCAAAAGCTTGATGTATGCAACAATGGCTATGGCCACGATGAACGCCAGTCGTCTGATGATGCTATTGACCAAGAGCTGGAGGTTGACCACATCTGAGATGTCCACCAGCCCCGATGTCCACGCAAAGCACGCCTCCAACTTGCGGCCGATGTCGCTATTATTCTTGCACTCGGCAATATAGCACATCAACTCGCCGGAAAAGCCCTCGTAGGGCGTGGAGAGAAGCCCAAAGTTCTTTTGGTTGATGAAGATCTCCTTGTTTTCCACCATCTCCACCAACACCAACCGCGTTAATTCGGGCAAGTACCTACCAGAGGTCAAGAGCTCAAACGGCTGGAAAATGGTATTGGAGATGGGGTCGGTGGTCATGTGTGGGGAAAAGTGCAAGAGGGGGGCCTTTTCGGGCGAAAGGCCAAAACGCAGGTCGATTTCTTGGTCGTATTTGGTGGAAAACGGCATGCACAAGTTCAGGCCAAAGAGAGACGTTTCGGTATTGAACAACACCGAGGGCTCGGAGCCAATGAGCTTGTGCAGGGCGATTTTCAGCGACGACGGCAATTGGCAGCTGACATTGAAGCCTGTACCCAAAACCAAGGCCATGACCGTATTGGAGTCGAGGAAACGGGCCGCTGAATATACAGCTAGCGAGTCATTGATGATGGACTGAACATTGGCCCGGACGCCATATTGCTCCCACAATGTCGACTCTAGCAAGTGTTTGAGGTCATGGCCATGCACTTCATCCGTCACCTCGTATCCCTTGGCCATATGGAGGATATTGGCGGAATTATAGGCCGTGGAGGCCAAAGGGAACGACCACGTGATGCCCGTGGTGATCACCGAGTCCATACTGATCACCGTCTGCAGGCACAAGGTATCATAGATACGTTGGCCAATCCATACAAAGAAGTTTTTATCCACGGTCTTGAATGAGTTTTCCACCGTCCATTTCTTCAGCACTGCAATGGAGATTCTCCCCAGAATGCCAGGATTCAGAGAATCTGAACTCAGTTTGAAATTTGGGTCAGATTTTGAGTCAGAGTTTGACTTTGAAGTTGGAGTATCTTGGGCTGGAGCAATGGAGATCACGGCGACTCTTAATGTGGAACCACCCAAATCTACCACTAGAAAATCCCCATGTTCATGGCCCGAAGGATTGATACTATAATTGGGAAGCATGGTGATCTCCGACCCCACGCCAAGTGCTTCTTCAAACGATTCCGTCACTTGGTCTGCATACACCGGCAAATGGACCCCATTGACGTTTCGAGAAAAGTCCACGAGCGCCTGTGAGAGAGTATCATGACTTTCTATTTCCGACATCGGCGACGATGTGCTCAGAGCAAGCGATACGTCGCTAAGCACCTTATCGTCCATGACTGAAGAAGGCAAAAATAACTGACTCGGACTAACACTGACCAAAGCAGTAATGACTGAGACAAATTGACGACTCTAAGAATCTGTTCTTGACTCTAACACAAAGAGTGAGTATGGAGATATCAAGACAAATTCAAATCAAAGTTGACAGAATTCAAATCGACAGAATTCAAATCGATAGGTCAGAAATGGCAATATGAAATGACAAATTGGATGACAGTTTGTCTAATCTGAGACAAAATGAGACAGAATGAGACAGAATGAGACAAAATGAGACAAAATGAGACAGAATGAGACAGAATGAGAAGATGCGTGCCTTGGATGGCTATTCTAGCAATTCAAAGCAAACGATGGCAAACGATGGCAAGTGGCACAAGTGGCTGGAATGGAAAGTGGCTCTAAATCGTTTTGTGATGAAATGTCCTGAACGGAGATATGGTGTATGAAGGATGGAGTGTATCTAGGAGGCGAGTCTGGGTTATATGAAGGATCCTGAGATGGGATTGTGTCTGTTGAGTCGTGATTGTGTTGTGTTTATGTGTGACTGATGATCATGAGAGGAGATGAGAGACTTATATACCCCGGACGCAGGCGTGTGGAGAGGTTACATTTGGGACGCGGAAAAAATAAAAGCGAGCCGGAGAGGGCACGAAAAATGGTACCTCGCCAAAAGGCTTGAATGAAACCTCGCGCTTGCAACCTCGGTGTGTGCAGGCCGCCCCACCACGTCACTCCACGTCGATGTCAAGCCCAGCCTAAGGGTTTGGTTGAGATGAATGCATTGGGTACTTGCATCTTTGCACATGTGAATGCATTGGGTAATTCCTTCTTTATCATCTGAGATCCCAATTGGGTAATTCCTTCTTTCGTCCGAGTTCCGTTCCTGCAGTGTGGTTGTCATTTAGTCTCTTGTTTAATGTAACATCAATGAACCGTCATTGCTGGAATATTCGATGGTATGATTTCTGAAGAAATATTCGATGTTCTGATTTTCGATGAAATATTCGATGTTCTGATTTCTGATGAAATATTCGATGATATTTTTCGATGAAATATTCGATGTTATGATTTTTGATGAAACATTATGGGAGATATTCCATCAATCATATCTCGTGCAATCTTTCTCTGGTTCTGATATCTTCCCTAGCCTTGAATTTTCCATTCAAACCAATGAAAAAAGAGACCTTTTGACTTGAATTGACTTTTGACTTGAATTGACTTTTGACTTGAATTGACTTTTGACTTGAATTGACTTTTGACTTGAATCGACTTTTGACTTGAATTGACTTTTGACTAGAATCGACTTTTGACTTGAATTGACTTTTGACTAGAATCGACTTTTGACTTGAATTGACTTTTGACTTGAATTGACTTTTGACTTGAATTGACTTTTGACTTGAATCGACTTTTGGGTCCTTGGCAATTGCATTTCTGTTCCAATTCTTCCTCTTCATCTGCCTTGAACTTTAATTCTTGGTTCTCAAACCCGTGCACTGCTTGCCGATAATCAGGTTGCATGCAGTGCGGTGCCTCAACTTTGGCTTAGCGACGTCAAGCTCCGCGTCCCTTGTCTCCAATACAAGGTTGCATGCGCGAGCACGTTGCATTTTGTGCGTGATAGCACACGTCACGTGACGTGCCCTTGATGCGACTGATAAGAAATCTCACGTGATTGGATCAAATCTCACTTATCCCACGTGACTGCTGCATACCTCACTTATCCCACGTGACCACATCTCTCCACCGTTCACTGACTCACAATCACTGTTCTCCTCACTGGAACCGATTCCTTCACTCTTCTGGAGTCAAATCCTTCATCTCGATTTCCTCTCCTGCATTTTCACTTCTTTCAGCCAGTCGATTGACTGGGTTGTTCACCGGGGGCTCCAAAAACTCAAGGAGTTTCTGCTTGCCCACCACCAACGACTCGTCTAAGGCCCGCTGCGCAACAGTGATGGCTGGTCCCAAAAGCTTCATCTGGTACATCACGTACGTTCCTGCACCCAACACCAACAACAACGTGAAGAAGAATGGGTTACGTAAGATCGCCATGAACTCGTTCCAACCAAGTACCACTATCAATAAGTAAATGTAGTATGGAATCTGCGTCACGTGTTGGATGATTGACCGCTTGGTCTCCACGTACTTGGCATCAGTTTCCTTCTTGAACTTTGCAACCACTTCGGATTTTTCTGCTGGGGTCAAAATCTCGGCAAATTTGCGGGGGGTTTCGTCATCCTCGCTATCGGAAGCGTCATCATTGTCATCGATATCGTTGACTTCTTGGTGTTTCACGACAGCATACCGCTTTTTCAAACGTCTGTTATTGAAGTCACGCTCCGGCTCAATTTCTTCCCCATTGGCGAGTCGTGCCGTGCTGAGAATTGGAAATGCACTCATGGAGTATTCCTTGGCCTCGGCAAAACTCATATCCAATTCCTTAGCGTTCTGGTGGAGACGAGGCATACCGTTTTCGTCGTACCGGAACTTATCGTCAAATCTCTCCTTCAAAATATTGAGGATGCTTCCCTTGGAGAGGTATTTCTGAGTTACTGAGCTGAGCACCTCCCATGCCTTGATGTCCAAGACATCGAGAGTGTTCTTGTAGGTCTGGGGCTCTGCATCCACACCAAAATCGGGCACTCCTTCCACATTGGGGTAATTGCTCAAGAACTGCTTGCGGTGCCCCTTAAACGTGTCCAAAATGTTGTCCCACAACTCCTTCGTAGGGTTTGCCGTCTCGTCGTTGAACTTGGTCACGAGAATAGTGTCGAGCTTCTTGGCGAACTTGGCCACCATGCCATTGAGCTCCACTAATTGTTGTTTCTGGAGGATTTTGGCCACCTCCACTTCCAATGTTTGTGCATACTCATTGGTGTTGATCTGTCCGCTCAATGATAAATATGCCAAAGCCTGTGCAAACTTGACGGTGACGTCATCCACCACGGTCTTAGAGTGCTGGCTGAAGGTGCCATTTTTGACCTTCTTACTGAGGCCAGCAGAGAGCAGCGAGACAGCAATCTGGAGCATTTGCTTGGCATATAATGCAACCACCTCCTGGAGTTTCAGGTTCACCTTTTCCCCAAGAAGCAGACGCCTTTGCTCGTAAACAGACTGGTTGTAACGGGAAGCCAAATGGTCAAACGACAGCAACACATTCTCGCGTGCCTCCACCAAAACCCCGCCGATTTCCTTGTAGCCAGCCACATCCTGATGCACAGCCAATTGAGCCTCCTGGGCGATTTCTTGCGTAGAAGCCTCCATGATGGATTCAAAGCCTACGAGGAAATCGTCATAGCAAGCAGCAGCAATCTCGTCACACTTGAACTTGGCCACCAAGATCTGCTGCGTAGGCAAATCCAAATCCTTATTGTTGTCGATCTGATCCCAGCAGTTTTCCGCATACATGGTCCAGCCCTCAATGGGAATGTCGTGGTGGTAGTTGGGCTTGAAGAGGTAGTCGTTGCTGTGCAGGTCCACAAGACGGTCACCCAAAACACGGATATCAGCCAAGAACTTATCGTTTTGCAACACCTTATGGGCCAAAGTATGGAAGGCCAAGTCGAAGAAGTCGGAGAAGGCCAAATGCTCACACTCGACCGGCTTGCTCAAAGAGTCCCAGATCTTCAATAGGTCTTGGGTGATGGTGGTGGCCAAGGAGTCTTTGGAAGTGACACCCAAATGGTCACGGATCACGAACAACAAGAGCACTTTATGTTCGGAAGGTTTCTGGCCCTCAACGTTTGCTTTGTACTTGCCAAAAAGCGACAAGTTGACCTCAAACACCGTCTTGAGCAACCCCATATTGGCACCCTGGTAAAGGCCCACCTGGGTCTCCCAGATATTAACAATCAAGATCTCCGAGGTGGCAAGGGCAAAAAGAGCCGCCTTACGCTCGAAGTCCTGGTCCTCGCCACGTTCACGGCCATCCGTGCCTTCCACATCCATCACCAAGATATCGGAGCCCACGGAGTCCGGCTTACCCAGGCCTTGTTTCATGTTGGAGTTGACGCCCGGGCTCTGGGCAAGCCAGATTCCCTTTGTGGTTTGCTGGCGGTTCTGCTCGTCCATAACACCAAAATTGGTATTGAACAAGTTGTTAAGAAGCGTGGACTTGCCGGTAGACTGGGAGCCAAAAACAGATATGATGCGGTGGTTTTCGGAGTCATTATGAGACCGGATATAGCTAAGAATGGTCTTGTTAAAGTTCTTTTCCTCATTAATAAGCTGGATGGCGTCTTTTTGGGGATCCACGGGTACAAATGAGGAGGAGGACGAGGGGGAAGACGACGAGGGGGAAGGGAGAGAAATCTCGGGACTGGGGAGGTCTATAGACTCCGGAACTGGCACTGGGGAAAGTGCACGTGACCTAGAAGTATGGTCTAAATCTTTAGCCACTTCAGCCGGAGGCGTAGCGGATTGGGGGGAGGATTGGGACATGGTGGGGACAAGAGGTTGACGAGGCACTTATATAGCGCGGTGGGCCGCGCACGACCGCAACCCCAGATTCTGTAGAACGTGTAACAGACCAGATACAGGATAGATGAATAGGTGAAACAAATGTGAAACAAATGTGAAACAAGTCTGAAACAAGCCTGAAACAAATGTGAAACAAATGAAATTTTGGTAAGAAGAAATTTAGGGCGTAGAGTATGCGGTTTGGTTATGAGCACTGTTATTGTTAGACACGAGTATTGGTTATGAGCACTGCCGTAGATGATGGAGGCACAGGCAAAGTATGATAACTAATAGTTTTTATGAAACCACAATTACTATGGGTTTAGTGTACTGATTCCTGTATATAGTCATTACTTATTGGGTGGTTACGAGCACTGATAAAATATATGGTTACGAGCACTGCATGATTATGGTTACGAGCACTGATGTTACCACCGATGACACTGTACTTGTGATATGGAATACATTAATAGGTAAAAAAGAAGAAACTACTGAAATTACCATACAACAGGAGATTTTTGCCCAAGAGAAGAGTGTTATACGCAGTACCAACAAAAGATATATGCAGGACATTAAAAGAAGTATATGCAGTACCAACAAAAGATATATGCAGGACCAGTTAAAGATTATATACAGTACCATCAGCTTATATTCAGTACCACAAACTTATATTCAGTACCACCAACTTATATTCAGTACCAACCAATCATTTCAAGAGTTATCAATTATTATAAAATCTTTTAAGCATCATAAAACAATAATTATTAAGTATATATTCAATTTACTTAATGTACGATGGAAGGCATATATGCAGTCTTATCTAGACATATGAGGTCATTTTAAATAGACATTTCATCAGTGTGCGAACTAACAAAAGGTCTCCAACTGTTGAACGTATGAGACGTGAGAGTCTCATATGTACTGCATATACATGTAAAGGTATATATGTAAAGGTATATGCAGTATATCCAGATGAAACATTGTCTTCTAAGAGAACAATGTTATATGAGAGAGTTGTCTAGTTCTCGTCTAAATGGAGGTCGACGTGTTATCTAAAGGGAGACATATAAGAAGAGAGTGCGTCGCTCTTATATGAAGTAGAACAAGCGCTCAGTTACCAAGAGGAAATAGCAAGTTCCTAGTTTTAGTTTATAAGACAACCAGAATACAAATGACTGAGCCTATCACTAATCAACCTTACTTGTTAGAGTTATTAGAGACTGACGAGATTGGTGTTCCCACTTATGCGAATGTTAACAACAACGCGCAACACCAACATTGTCCACATATTACACTCCAGCAATATAAAGAAGGCCGTCCTTGAATACAATCAGAGGCGGAAAATGATAAACATCAAAAAGAAAATAAAAAAAGAAAATAAAAAAAAAAAAAAAATAAAAAAAAAAAAAAGAAAGAAAATTCCTTCCTGTGTTGAACAGGCGAGATGTTCCACATAACGTATGGGTCAATATGCAGTTTCCAGATGAAACAATAGGTGAACTCCATAAAATCGATCCAACGAGGTTTCAAGAATGGACTCAAAGAAATGATATCGTTCGACCTATCTTTGGATTTGAAGGAGGAACCATGTTACGGCCAGAAGGAAAACCATAAGGAGAGGGATCGCCTTGAGTCTATGGGAGGTTTTATGGGAGGTAAGCTTAGTTAAGGGAAACTTCCTGGTAGCTTAACAACCACATACAAAGAACTAAGATGACTATATCTCTTAAATTGCAAGAATTAATGGAACACCATTACACCCGAGTACCAAAGTATGGAATCACTAACAACCAAGCCAAACACCCTGTTCCATACTTTACACTTTTTCACCCTGTTCCATACTTTACTCTTTTCAACCTTTTCCATACTTTACTCTTTTCAACCTTTTCCATACTTCACTCTTTCCATACTTCAATCTCAATTGTTAGAGCTTTTGCAGGACACTAGGACTTATAAACAAAGTTAGATCAGTTGTATATTCGAATACTGTAATTAACCTTCGAGAGATCTCTGAGGATTCATCTATCAGGCGAATCTGCTACTTCTATATACTTTTCTATTGCTTCGGGTAACCCATGAGGGATTACTGGATTTCTTGAAACAGCTAACCTGTAAGATATGAAACATTTCGATGTTTAATATTGGCCTAGAGAATTTCTAATTGGGCCTAATTGGGAATTCTCCCTGGTGGGGGTATCTCGCATGTATCTTTCTGCATGGTACCTAGCACTCAATATTCAAGTCTCTTTGAATACTATCCTTCACACCTTCTCATTCATATAAGTTGTATGGTTTGAGAATTCTTATGAGTTGTATGGTTTGAGACTTGAGCTTCAACTAAGTCTCATTACTAGAATACACGGACACTAGGTACTCAATTCTAGTGCTCGTAAGAATATTCCTAACACTGACTACACTTTTTTCTCTATTTCGGGAATTCTATATACACTTTTTCTCCCAGACAATTTCCCTAAAGATTCTCTTCCAAAATTTGTTTCAAAATCGGTTCCAAATCTTTCAAAATTATTCAAAATTATTCAAAATCTCTGAAAATCTCTCAAAATCTTTCAAAATCTCTCCAAACCTCTCCAAAACTCTCCAAAACTCTCCAAAACTCTCCAAACCTCTCCAAATTGAAAAATCAAAATTGAATCTCGGACTTTATCGCATTCATACGACTCTGCGTGGCTCTCCGCATACCCTTATAAGACATATCAAAAAGGCCTTGACCCTGGGTCATGGAGCGAAGACGAGATAAATAACCCACCATTTCCCGGAGAGGCGTTTCGGCCAAAATGGACTTTTTGTTGCGGAATTCAAACTCCGTACTCTTCATGGTGTAGTCAGGCGGAACATAAACCTTCTCCGCTTCCGCATGGGCCCAGCTCTGGGTCTCCATTTTATCCATACCATCATCTTCTATGGAATTGATTGTGGCCAGACACCTGGAATTGAGGTCGTGTACAACATCTCCTAGGAAATCGGACTGCACACTGACCCGGGTCTCCATTATGGGCTCCAAAATGGCAAAACTGTGGCTGTTTCGATCAAATAACTCCATCACCGCCTTGTTAACCACCTTACGTCCTGACTCCAATAAATGCTGCACCCCAACCTCTTTTTCTTCCGCTGGAAATGCCCACCGGTGAACCCGTACCACACATGAATGTAGAGGGAGACCAAATAGGGGTCCACCCATTTGAAGCCCCGTTATGAGCCCCGCCAAAAGTGTTTCTTGAAGTTCTTCCATTGATACTTCACACTTCCATCGCCGATTTTCCACTAATTCATGCATTTCGCTTATGGCTGCTCCTGCACATAACACCACCACGTTATTATCAGTTTCCGTCAAAAAAGCTCCTTCTTCTTCGGCAAAAGGAGACTCAGAGGCTTCTCCTTCAAGTGAATCGAGCGAAATCTCCACGAAAATGTCTCCGGTTTCCGACTCAACTCGTACTATCGTCATGTCGGGCCTGCATACACTCTCCTTATACGAAACAGCAACATCCCGAAGCCGAACATTGGCCTTCATATCCTTCACAAGCCGGTCACGTGCAATTTCAAGGTGCAACTCGCCCATTCCACTTAAAACGGTCTGGCCCATTTCCTCGTCTATATGCACTCCCAACGAAGGGTCTTCCTTAAGAAGCACATCTATGCACTCATTCATGTACCTGGCGTCACCTGCAGTTGCCGGTTCAATGGATGAGTTAAAGAGAGGCGGTGGGATTTCAATGGGTAAAAGTTTCAACCCGGTTTCGAGCCCAGAAAACGTCTTCAGACTGGTCACTCCATGCAGGACCAACGTATCTCCCGTAGTGATTTCGTCATATGTCCCCGCCACCACTCCAATGTTACCCGCCAGAATTGAGCGTACTTCCTCGGGTTCGTTGCCGTGCATGAGCATAAGCTTCTTCAAGTGGATTTTATTGCCTGTTCGGGTATTCAAAACCGTGGAATTGGACGCCAAACGTCCGCTGTACACCCGGAAAAATGTAAGTGTTCCCCGTGCAGGATGGCTCATGACCTTGAAGGCTAGGGCCAACGTTAAATTGGGGTTTCTGTTGACCACCAAGCCTTTGGGGCCTAGTTCCGTTGGAACGGCGCCCTGCACCTTATTTTGCTTGCTTTTACTCCGGGTTTTTTTGAGTGTAGATGAGGCAGTAATCTCCGGAATAGGAATTTGAAGTGGAGAGGGTAAATAAGCTACCACGGCATCCATAAGTGGCTGAACACCTATATTCCTAAAGCTGGACCCACATAATACCGGAGTGACCGAACCTGCCACCGTAGCCTTTTGAATGGCTTTATGGAGTGTGGCGGAGGTCACTGAACAGTAATCCTCGTTTTTTTCGAAGAATTCCTCAATCACCTGGTCGTCCAACTCTCCTAGAGTCTCCACCATGGACTCTCTGCTTTTTGTAAGCATTTCAAACACCCCAGGAAACTCTGGGAGGTCTCCATTGATGTCTTTTGCAACCATAGATTGGCCGGTTTCATCTTGGGGATCCCATACCAAGAGTTTCTGGTGCACCACGTCCACTAGGCCCCGAAACTCCATTTCTCCATCCGATTTTGGCAAAAAAAACGGGAGATTTATACAAACCACCCGTGTCTGGAGCTGGGAAACCACCTCCTTAACCGTCCGACTGAATCCGGCGCCCGGCCGGTCCATTTTGTTGATATAAGCAATGCGGGGGATGTTTAGGTCTGCTGCTTGCCTCCATACCTTCAGTGTTTGGGCCTCAACACCTGCAACAGCATCTAAAATCGTCACTGCACCGTCCAAAACCCTGAGGGACCTTGTGACCTCAAAAGTGAAGTCTGCGTGGCCTGGGGTATCGATAATGTTAATTTTGTGGTTGTTCCAGGGGATAGAAATGGCTGCCAGCTGGATAGTAATGCCTCTTTGTCTCTCTGATGGAAGGTAATCAGTGACGGTATCGCCCTGATCAACATTTCCGATTCGGGCAGTTTTTCCACTGTAAAAGAGCATTCGTTCGGAGGTGGTGGTTTTTCCTGCATCGATATGGGCAATGATTCCGATATTACGGGTTTTTTCGGGCGGCAAAAGGTTGATTTTGGGTTCTGCACACCGGGCAGTTCCATGGAACGTCCTCACGGGGCGTAGAAGCCTCGTGGCCAGAAAGAACCGGTGGGACATGATGGTTGGTACTTTAGAGCGGGTGAGCGATGTCAAATGCCGTTATATGCAGGTGGTGCACGGGTCTTGAGAGTCTCGAATGTACGGATGTTTCAGCTTTGGTGTTAGGGTTTTTATAGATTGGTGTAAGGGTGTTTCTACTTTGGTGTACGGGTCTTTAGAAAAATTAGTGAAACACACAAAAAAACCCTTCCAATTCTTTTTAATCAGTTTTCTTCTTCTTTGGCTGGCAACACTGCGTGTAGAGAAGTGTTCCCACTATAAGAAGGGCCAGCCCCACGTAGCCCTGCATATTAAACGGGTTCTGAAACACAATAGCACTTATAACCAAACTGACAAATTTCCGAACCAATAAAACAACTGTCACCGTCAACGACGATGCCACACTGGACAAGTGATTGACACCCCGAGCGCAAAAAACTTGTGTTATGGAGTTTAGCCCTAGGAGAAGCGCCAGTTTGGACGCCGAGACCGAGTGTCCCAAAAAGGAAACCGAGATTTTAGGCAGAGAAGCCCAAATGTGGGCGATTCCGGCTCGGAGATCGGCGCCTTTAGTCAAGAGGAGGAGCGAGACCGACAAGAAGTGGTTATAGAAAAGAATTTCGTTCCAGTGGCGGCCATGGGCGGCGAAGACGTTCTCGGTGTAGAGGCCGAGGAAAGCGCCGAGGACCGAGGAAAGTGTCAAGAGCGCGAGACCAAACGCCGAGCTGTTCGCCGAGGCCATGCCCCAGCCGAAGTCCGAATGCTGAGAGATTATCAAAAACAGACCCATGGTCATGAGCCCTGCAGAAGCCACCTGTGCCCGCAGGTACCGTTTATTCCCAAACAAGTAATTCACCGCCATCGAAAATATAACGCTACTGGACCGAAAGGTGATTTGTACCGGCACACTGACCCCGTGCAGATAGATGGAATTGCCTAATACGGACATGGTAAAAAAAAGCACCGCTCCTCCCAAAAGCAACGGCAACGGGATTTTTGTTTTCTTCAAAAACATCCGTTTGGGCTGGCCAAAATCAATCATAGGGTACATTGCTGTGACCCACACCAGAACCAATTGGGCTAGAGAAATAACGGGTCCTGCATTGAAGCCCCCCGTTTGGCCAAGAAACGATTCAAGCAGGTAAACATTAAGACAACAGCCACCAAATACCTGTGCAGGAGCCAAAAACGACATGTAAAATTTAGACAAAGTGTAGAGATTTGATGAGTTTTGGGAGTTTAAAGTTGGAGTATATATGTAGGGCGCGGGTCGGGCTAAGCGCATATGCGGTTAGAGGGTGAGGGTCAGGTGATCATATTATTATTTTGAAACAATGGAGGTATATGCAGGCCCCGGGAGATAAAAGGCCCCAAGGGTAATTTTGAAGGCTAGAAGGGGAAGTGGGGGTATACAGGAGAGTGATTTAGAGATGGAGGAGATGTTGGTATGATAATTTTAAATGTGGGCTTATATGCAGGACACTATATAAACAATCACAGTTCCCCACAAAAGCATCAGAATAATATAAACTGTAATCAGTCTAATTAGCTAGAAATGCGTGATTTAACAGTACCCTACATATAGTGTAGTAGGTTTTAATGGGGAAAAAGGGGCTATTTATATATGATGTACTGCATATAGACAATTACCTGAATATTCTTTTAGTTCAACTATACATCCTATATTCACACATCCCTATACAAATATCTTTTTATAGCCTATAGTCTTTAGTCCACCTATTTGGCTCTGTTCCTGCATATAATACCACTTTTGGATATGGTATTGTCCTGCATATAGCCCCAGTCTTGGATCTGGCCCTCAAGAGCCACCATATCTATAATTATGTATCTCATGCTACTTTGATCTAATTAAGAGGCTAATTTATCTTGACTGAATTCGTACTTACTAGATTACAGATTAATCCTAGATTGGTATGCTGCGCTGTATGCAGGACCTCCCGGAAACCCCCCCAAAAAAAAAGAAGTACCAAAAAAACCTTCCAGTTTTGTAATCTAAAATAGTAATTTACCACTCTTAGCAGTCTAAAACAGATGTGAACTATACAAGAATACCTCCACTGTCATTAGTTTATGGTGTGAACTATTGACTATAAGAATTCTAGTACTCCTCTTTAAAAAGTAAACAATACTATAGTATCTTTTCATAATTGTTGAATCAAATATTGGTGAATGTTGAGTTGTTCTTTTTTGGGTAAAGAACCCTTGGTTTGAATGGACGTTAGTTTAGTGTGAATGTTTGGATGTTTGGATGTTTGGATGTTGAGATGTTTGGGTGTGGGTGCGAAAGATTGCGCTTTAAAAAAACGCTTTCATACTCTATCACGTGCATCCCATTGGCCAATAATAACTCCTTAAGTATTGAAGCTCTGCACATCTCGTTTTTAACTTTTTTTAGTCCCAAGTTAAGGCTTTTCAGTTGCAGGTTTGAGTTGACGCTTTTGAGTCCATGACTTTGTTATGATGTTATGCTCAAGGTGGGAGATAAGGAGGGACCGTCGGAAATGATGGGGCACACACCCGTACACCAGACAACCTCAGCAGAAAAAGCCCCCAATGCAAAACCACCTTTTCTCCAACTTTGGTTTGTAAAAATCATATTTCTGAAAAGCCTGAATTCCGGTTATCTTTGACCTTTTTTCGGGAGTAATAAAGGCTTCTGTATCAGTATTTATAGTGGTATGTCCATCCAGTTCCAGCCCATTTCCAGTCTTGAACCGCATAACCCTCAACCTTTGTTAAAAGAAAGTACCAAAACGAGATGAACAGAAGTTTAGTACTTAAAGGTGTTAGTATTAGCCAATGACACGCACGTGCTAGAGGACCCTGTATTCTACCACTAAACTGGTCTAGACACGTAGAAACTCTAGACATGTCAACTCTAGACACGTCATAATTGAGGCTGTAAAATGGAGGCTGTAAAATGGAGGCTGTAAAATGGAGGCTGTAAAAATCCAGGCCAAAGCTCGTGCCTGTCCAATAAGTATATCCATCACCAATACTCACTGCTCTTACTCTACCCACCAACACCACCCAAAGTGCTTTCTTAAGTGATACTATACCAGTCGTCACTAAAGCTATAGTCCTTCTTACTTCTCCTGACCACTGACCAATGACTGACTGCTCCTAGTGTTGGGCGTAGTTCTTAATCTTCTCATAGGCTGGCGCCAGGGAATACTCTTGCATCAAATCTTGTAGTTCAAGATTTATAGTAGTCATCTTAGTTCTTTGTATTGTTGTGGTTGTATTGTGGTGTATTGTGGTTATATTGTGGTTGTATTTTGGTGTATTCATTCGGTTGCTAAAGTAATACCAGGAAATTTTCTTTTCAACTGAGCGCATCTTGGCCTTTATATATTAGTGAGGCTACGTTTTCGCAGCCATCTGCAAGCCCCTGAACGCGGTGCGTTTGTGTCCTGATTCGCACTCTTCAATCTATAAAAGGAGGCCATTCCCTGCAATGAATCCCTCCTTATATTTTCCTTTTCTGGACCATGACGAAGTTCTTCCTTAAAGTCTCCAAGATAGATTCCATAAAGCAACCGTTTCATCTCGAAATTGCATACTGAAACCTTTTTAAATCGATACCTCCTTGGACCGATTCCGATAGCACGCTCATTGTTTCTTCTGGAAACTGCATATTGTCCCATACGAGATGTCTAACTGTTCAACTCCTGCTTTACCCACCAACACCACCCAAAGTGCTTTCTTAAGTGATACTACTGATTACTGCTATTACCACTATTACTTCTACTTTTGCTACTACTGACTGACTACTGACTGACTACTGACTGACTACTGACTATTCTGATTGCCAATACAAGAATCGGTGTATCTTTTGGTGTGGATACGAAAACACAGGATGAAGTTAAAGTTTTGGACCTTGGAATTCAAGGTGTAGAGTTGGAAACTCCCAGAAGTGGATCTGTCATTTACCTCTCCGAAACGCAGCTCTCTTTACCTTAAGCTCCCGTTGCAACTCTGGAATTCTGGGATGATCTAAAAGCCTTGATTCTCTAAAACCTTGTTTTCTATAAGAGAGCCAAAAGAGTCGAAGGGATATTCTTTTGCAGGTCTGGTTCATATGAAATGTCATAGGAAGTGTTGCACACGGTTCTTCTTGTCCCTGTATACAGGAATATCAATACTGTATAGGGTGGAAATCTCCTATTACCATGTGTTCGGATGCAGGACCATCTCCAGTGTATCTGCATTCTTATCATTTTATTCTATTTACTATTTGATAAGCTTTTGAATGGAATTGACTGAAATCCTTGGATCAGTCGTGCATATAGTGGGAACTGATAAGGATTCCAGAAATGCCCTGGCCATAGATAAAGACGAAAGAGATAACGAGCCCTGGTCGATCCCTGGAATGCTATGAGCCCTGAATTATCTCTGGTATATGCAACCTCCTGCATCCACTCCACCGGACGGCTCGGGTTCAAGGGCATTTCCAAATTCTTCCCTGGCATTTTGTTCTAGTCGCATATGTATTGAGAGATGTATGCAGGAGCTTGGGATATTGTGTGCAGAAGTTTATGATTTGTATACCAGAAATAATTCCGAGGGGCGATTATATGCAAGATATCATCGCGCGACTTCATTCCACAGTTGACAATTTGGACTCCACCTATTGTGGCTTTACTGTGGCACACAAAATCTTTCGCCAGCTTTGGAAATTGAATTACAGGTTTGGGAATGGTTTTTGAGTGGCGTTACATGCAGGACCATGCAGGACCATTCTATAACTATTGAGTTTCGGTTTCTGCTCACTCAATATTTGATCCAGATCACTAAATTTAGAAACCAAAGGGACTCAAAAATAACATTCCAGGGACTAATCTCAGGATCGAAACATGAAACAAACGTGAAACATGAAACACGGCTGAAACTTGGTTCCTTCATCTGATGTCATGTGATCAAAGCCTTAGACTAAAGTTTAGGGTGCATTAACTTTTTGTCTTTGGGTCTAAGAACCTGGGCCCAAGAAGAAGCTTCCAATAGACGGGGTAAACCGAGAACGGTGCATGAATGGAATTGTGTATACCTTTGTCATGCACGATAAGCTTAACAAGGTCACACTATCGCGACCCCGCCCATCACACATGCCCAATGTTATCCTTTTTAGTCTCTTGAACGCTAAGATGTCAAAAGGTGCCAAGACAAGTCAAATGTTACATTGACAGGGAAATGCCTCTAACAGGCCGAATGCCGAGGCTGGTGCATAGAGGCCTGTTTGCCGCGCGCACGGGCCGGCGCAAGTGCGTCGCGGACGACGAAGAACCGGAATTCCACAGGTTTTTCGCCGAGGGGAGAAGGCCTTGGGAGTGCACATAGCGCGGTCAGCCGCCTGCACGCACTCTCTTCGAGCGCAAGCGCAATGCGCTCACTCACTCGAGTGATGACATCTCACGCCATACATGCATGCACGAGCATGTTGCAATCTCGCCAACGCTGCAGCATGCATGCAACTCTGGGGTGCCTCTTCTCTCAATCGCCGTGCAATGCTCCTCAACTCACCAGTTCATCCCTGCCGCGGAGTTGCCGCTCTAGGGCATTTGGTCCATTTCTTATCGCGCGCCTATGCCTGCGTTGCATCTCTGAACAATGATATCTCGAGGAGTATATAGCTGCATGCATGTGCAGATGGTACATGTCCCAAATTTCCGTGTTCATCTATCCATCTCTTTCCCCATCACTTCCTTTGTTCTTATAATAGCAGACGGTTCCATCGCCTGATTTCACCAGCGAGAACTTAATCACATAGACGGACTTAAAGACATCCAAAGGAGTCTCATCCACGTCCCACACAGGTCTATATCCAGTCTACCGCAACCTTCAAATGTCCAAGGAAACAAAGCAACCCACGGAGCAAACCGAAACGCTCCACTCCGACATGGAGGCCCTCTCCTTCGAGGACGAGGGAAGAACCCCCACCGAGGACGAAATGAAGCACTTGAGACACGTCTCGGAGAAAATCCCAATGAGTTGTTGGCTCGTGGCCGTGGTGGAGTTGGCCGAACGGTTCTCCTACTACGGCTTGTCCACGCCGTTCCAGAACTATATGCAAAACTCGCCCCTGGATCTGCCAAAAGGTGTGCTTAACCTCAAGAACCAGGGAGCAACGGCATTATCGTATTTCTGGCAGTTCTGGTGCTATGTCACGCCAGTTTTTGGAGCCTGGATCGCCGATACTTACCTTGGTAAATATAACACCATCTGTGTCTTCTGTGTGGTGTATATCATCGGAATTTTTGTTCTTTTCATCACTTCGTTGCCTTCCGTGGCTTCTCACTCCACCAGTTTGGGTGGTTTCATTGCCGGAATCATCATCATTGGACTCGGAACAGGAGGAGTCAAATCCAACGTTGCCCCCTTAATCGCCGACCAAATCCCCAAAACCAAGCCCGTGATCAAAGTGTTGAAAACAGGCGAAAAAGTCATCCAGGACCCTAACATCACCATCCAAAACGTGTTCATGTTCTTCTACCTCATGATCAACATTGGCTCCATGTCGGTGATTGCCACCACGGAATTGGAGGCCCACGTGGGTTTCTGGGCCGCTTACTTATTACCGCTCTGCTTCTTTGTGCTTGCTTTGGGGGCTCTTTTCTTGGGAAAAAACGTCTATGTTAAGGTACCTGTTTCAGATAAAGTGATTGCGAAATCATTCCGTGTCACGTGGCTCGCCGTCAAGAACAAGTTCGACTTTAACGCCGCGCGCCCCTCCCTGAACCCTGAAGCTGCTTTTCCTTGGTCCGATAAGTTTGTGGATGAAGTGGTTCGTTCCATCTACGCTTGTAAGGTGTTTCTTTTCTACCCAGTGTACTGGGTCGTGTACGGGCAAATGTTGAACAACTTTATCTCGCAGGCGGGCCAAATGGAGTTGCACGGCTTGCCCAATGATATTTTACAGGCCATTGATTCGTTGGTGATCATTATATTCATTCCAATTTTTGAGCGCTTCCTTTACCCATTCATCAGACGTTTTACTCCATTCAAGGCCATTACCAAGATTTTCTGGGGCTTTATGTTTGGTAGTGTGGCCATGGTTTATGCTTCCGTTTTGCAACACTATATTTATAAGGCAGGGCCATGTTACGACTTTCCCAAAGCGTGTGCTCCTCAATATGCTACTGTTCCTAATCACGTGCATGTGGCTGTCCAAACGCCTGCTTACTTTTTCATTGCCATTTCCGAGATTTTGGCTTCCATTACGGGCTTGGAATATGCTTACACCAAGGCTCCTGCATCTATGAAATCCTTCATTATGTCCTTGTTTTTGTTGACCAATGCCGTTGGTTCTGCCATTGGAATTGCGCTTGCTCCTACCTCGGAAAACCCCAAGTTCGTATGGACATTTGCCGGCTTGGCCATTGCGTGCTTCATTGCTGGCTGGCTTTTCTGGCTCTGCTTCAGACACTACAATGCCAAGGAAGACGAGTTGAACGATTTGGACTACGTGGGAGAAAACGAGTACCAAAACGACTTGGCTCCGATCAGCTCCATCTCGCATTCCATCAAGGAATTGCGTTAGTCTAGGCTATTGTATTAATATTCACGAGATTTAGAAAGACCCGTACAACTAAGTAAGACCCGTACAACTATGAAAGACCCGTACACCGAAAAACTTAAAACCCGCACACCATGTGGTCTCTGGTGTACGGATGGAGGCACGGGTGTACACGCGTATCACCACAACACCTACTACACGTTAACTTCACACCGGCTAGACGCCATACCACGGCGGCTCATCCCCCCTCCAAACATATATACCCCGAGAAACCCGTACCTTCCATTCACTCCGCCTTTATTTTTGCAACCATGTCGGCAACGCAGCCCACCCAAACGCAGCCCACCCAAACCCAACCCACCCAACAATCTCCCCACACACAACCCCAAGAAACAAACGCGTCCCAAATCTGCAGGCTTATATGTACGACAGGCCAGTTCCAGCAGTTTGAGCTCAATAAGGACACGTGTCGAAGAAATGAAGGAGGCAAACTCACGTGGATTTTCGGCCGCAACGACGAGTGTGATATTGTATGGAGCAAGTGCTCCCGATTCTCCAATAAACATTTCCGAATGTGGTTCAGCGCCTCGGATTGTACGCTCTGGATCCAAGATACATCTACCAATGGTACGCATCTCAACGGCAACCGTCTAGTTAAGGGCTCCAACTACATATTGAACCAGGGAGACGAGATTTCCGTGGGGATGGGAGTTCCCAAGGACGTGATCCGGTTTGTGGTGCTTTTTTCCGATTTTTATAACCCCTCCAACGCCCAAAACGGCTCTGTGATTAAGGATGAGGGCATACACAAGGACTACATTGTTAAGAACGAAACCATTGGCCAGGGGGCCTTTGCTACGGTTAAAAAGGCCATTGAACGGAAGACTGGGCAGTCATATGCAGTCAAAATCATCAACAGGAGGAGGGCGATACATGCAGGAGGCAAAGGAGCCATGATGGGAGTCAACCGAGAGTTGGAAATTCTTCAGCAGCTCGACCACCCCAATATCGTCAAGTCCAAGTCATTTTACGAGGATATCGAAAATTACTACTTGGTCATGGAATTGGTTCCTGGAGGAGACTTGATGGATTTCGTGGCTGCAAATGGAGCCATTGGAGAAGATGCAACTCAGGTGATTACCAAGCAAATCTTGGACGGTATTGCTTATGTTCATCGGTTGGGGATTCTGCACCGAGACTTGAAACCAGATAACATTCTCATCATGCAGGACGATCCTATTATGGTCAAGATCACCGACTTTGGGTTGGCCAAAATCTCCGATAATGCTACTTTCATGAAGACATTTTGTGGTACGTTGGCCTACGTGGCTCCTGAAGTCATTACAGGCAAGTACGACCTGCAGGCGGCCCATTACTCCAGTCTTGTGGATATTTGGTCGCTTGGGTGCTTGGTGTACGTGCTCCTAACCTCGCATCTTCCCTTCAACGGCAAGACCCAAACCCAGATGTTCCAAAAGATCAAACTGGGCGAATACCACGAGTCACCGTTGAACTCGTATCGAATTTCTGCCAATGGCAGAGACTTTCTCCGGTGCTGTCTAATGGTGGATCCTGCAGAGAGACTCACTGCTGATGCAGCCCTTCAACATCCTTGGCTTGTGGATGTGGACGGCTACGGAGCCGAAGATGCTTCGAAAGACTCACAGGGTGTTTCCCAAGATTCGCAGTCCAAACCACTCTCTCAGAAATTGAGTTTATCTCAAAGCACATCGCAAAAAGCCCGGAAAATCGAAAACGGAGTGCATATAAATGCCTCCAGCAGGTTGGACGACGATATCATGATGAGGCCGTTGGAGGGCTCCAAACCGGGCAACCGAAACCATGAGTTCAAGATCCCCAAGCGGGTCGTGCCGTTACCGCAATCCCAACTCCCACCCATGGAGCTTGGGGACCAGCAAAACCAGAAGCACTTACCCAACCCCAATGCGGAAGCACTTGAAAACCTCCATCTTGAAGCCCAGAAAAACGACTACCCCAAAGACACTTTTGTGACTCTAGAGCCCTTGGGCGAGAGTTTCCTAAAAAAACCCATCTACATTCGTCAAGGCGTCAACCCCTACTCCATAGGCCGAAACGAGGCATGTGACACATTCATCAACGATGACCGCATGTCCAAAATCCACTGTCTTTTCGCCAGAAAAAGACACCCAATAGGTGGCAGCTCGATCTACGAAAGCCCTGCACATTGTCTCGAAGATATGTGGCTTCTAGATTTCAGCACCAACTCGTGCCACGTCAACGGCGTGAAGTTGGGTAAAAACAAGAAGGTGCAGCTCTTCAATAAGGACCGCGTGGATTTTTTGGTGGACAAGGAAAGCCACCAGCTGATGAGTTTCATCTTCTTCGTTAACGATGCTACGGGACTCTTCAATGGAGGGGAGCGGATGCAGGACTCGCTAGTTTCCCCACTTGCTTTGGATGCAAACGATGCAAAACTACGGCCAACACCTGCGGAAGAAACCTCGAATGATCCCAATGCTTTTTCTGGAAACCCCTTTGAATCCCCGGGAGCATCAAAACGACCCGACGAGATACGCAGTTCTCCATTGCGCCCGAACAAGCGAGCCAAACTCCACAGTGTACAGGAACGGCCCACCAACTCGTTGACATAGACATTGATAGATGAAATGGAGAATGGTGAATGGTGAATGGTGAATGGTGAATGGTGAATGGAGAAATGAAATGGTGAAATGAAATGGTGAAATGAAATGGTGAAATGGAAATGCATGCGTTCAAAACTTCATACGTTTGCATCCCATTATACTTATTGAGATTGTCTACTTCTTCACCGATACGAGAACGAGTTGGATCCTTATATCGAGAGAAGGTAACGGACAGAAAAGCTCTGGTGTATATTATAGTATGGAATAGTATAGGTATGGAAGCAGACGTAATTAAAGTTAGCTGTGTAGTTCGTGAGTCATACACATTTACCAGATATTTATAGAGGTCTGGTTAAGCCAGGGATTTGGGAATTGGACTGATTGCTTCCGTGGTCTGTGTGCAGGAATAGGGTATAATAGTCTACTCGTGTATAAATAGGGCTGTTCCGTATTAGGAGTAATTTTTCTGAAACCGTTCATGTTTCATGATGTTTTAAGGGTGTTTCAGATGTTTCAGATGTTTCAGATGTTTCATGGTGTTTCAAAGATGTTTCAGATGTTTCAGATGTTTCAGATGTTTCAGATGTTTCAGATGTTTCAGATGTTTCACCTCCATTTGGTGGCTCCTCGGCAGTTTCTCGAGTCTAATCAAACCAATTATGAATGTTTTAGCCTTCTATTGAACTCAAATTCCTCGTGTCACGCTTCTTGTTTCTTCTGGAAACTGCATATTGGCCCAGGCCAGATCTCTACCATCTCGCCTGTTCGACAATTACCCCGTGATTAAGTGAACCATCTAGTCACAGTGTAGATTTTTTCCCTTCCTGGTTTTTCTGCACAAAAATTCATAGCTAGCTACGAATCAACATTATATATATACACTTTTTGGAAGACCTTTACCCCTGGTGCCAGCATATCCAAGGATTGTGAGCCACGCCCAATTGTAGAGTCGTGTAGAGACCAAATTTGATTGCAACATAATGAAGCGGAAACTCCCAAGATCAATCCGGAAAATCCCTGAATTTCTCTCGAGTATGGGTCAGTTATAAGCCTCAGAGGTCGTTCCAAGGCAATCCAGAGAACCCCAAATCAGTGATTAATCCTGCTCAAGGACAAAATATTGACTCATTCTAAAATGCAAGACTAGAATATTTGGGTAGTTCTTAACAAGATGGAGAGCTATTGGATGCAAATGAAGCTCGGACTGTAGGTCACGTGACTGGGTACATGACTATGACTATGACTGTGAGAAGGATATTAAGTCGTGGCCATTCTAGTATGTCGGGAGGTACTGGTTTGTTTCTTCCGCCTGCATACTTAGTCTTCTGCTCTTTTTGGCTGCCCACTTCATATAATTAGCTCGAGTCGTAGTGACTATTAGGGTAGTTTACTACAGTAATGGAGGCACTGATTGCATGAATTTTATAAAACTCGATATGGATATTCAGAAGACCTAATTGCATTATATACAGTCGTATCTGATTTAATAGACTCCGAGTCAGTATGATGGGAAGATGATATGAAGAGAAATGTTGATATTTTACTGCGGCCTGCATACAAGACGCGCTTCCTTCACTTCCATGCGTTTATAGTTTCGCACCATTCAACTCATTTCCTCCACTATTCAAATACCAAAAACCTCATCACACAACACAGAAAAACTCTACTCATTGAAGATCCTGTATACATGAGCTTATACGCTATTATTCTTCCAAATACCATCTGTATACAGTATCTTACTCTTGTATTACTGTGCACTACTCACTACTACTTCTCTATACTCGTCATCGATTAGAGGCTACTCTACTGGGTCACTGGATTGGTTCTGGAAAAACAGTACGATTCTTCTTAAGCCATGTTGTCTTCTAATCTAAGTTTTGAATTCCGAATGTTTTGAGTACCGAATCTACCCATGGAGATTTGCCGTCATTCACCCTATAACCACTTTCTCTATTATATCTGGAGAAATAATTAGTGTAGATGGGAAGTAGAGGGTACGATTTACGGACTATTCGAGAAGGTGATCTCCCTGTACTTCCTGCTTTAAATTTTAGCCTCTAGTAGTCTACGTCGAGGAGAGAAGTGTGGTATATGCAGGAGTCCAGTAGTGTAGTACCAATTAAGGCTTAGGAGGGCTGCAGTAGCTAGCGGTTTACGATCCGGGGAAAAGGGGTGTAGCTGAATTGTATGAGCTCTTTGAATAGTCGGGTTTGATAGTGGGGTGGTTTTTTAGCTGTGGAATTGGAGTAATTGGATGCAACCCTCGGAAGTGCGCGTGGGGACCGGAACTCTCACAAGGGGCTACTATAACTCGAGCCACACGATTTGGGGAAGATCCAAAATGGTCCAGCATACTCACCGGAATTCCAGCATTCCAAAAACACCAATAAAATGTTTGAAAACTTGAAAAAAGGCCTGTTCACGTTGACCCTTTTTCTGCTGAGGTGGCCTGGTGCACGGGTGTCGCGGGCCCAGTTCCGGGGGTAGGTCTTTTCTATCACTAATTCAAGCCCCGGGTCCTAATTATGACATAGTTGTCTCTACATAGTCTACAGTCTATAGTACAGTCAGTATAGATTATGAGACTGGATTTATGCATGACTCGGAATGCACTAGAGGTTATTAGTGGATGACCTCGGAATAGACAACGCAAAACACCCGTGCACCGGCGCACCTCAGCAGAAAAAGAACCAACGTGAACGCCCTTGTTTTTTTTGGGATTACCATGAAATTATATTGGTTGGAAAGCTAGAATTCCGGACATCATAACCGGATTTGTTTGGAGCTGAAATTGTCACTGTGCACTCTTTAAAGGACCATAATAGGCCAACTCCGGCCGCGGCCTCAATATATAATACCAATGCCATTTTTTCAAGAGTATGTCAATACTATTCCATGGCTTAACTATCCAGCATTCGATTGTATTTGGTAGACCTACTGTACATAGCTTACGTAGTGTATATAGTGGAGTGTACGAGTAGTGTATACAGTATAAGAACTGTATATAGTGGAGTAGAGTCTAGTCAACTAACCTTTAGTGTATAGTAGTATACATCGGGTGTATGTTATCTGTAGAGCGTTATACTGAGATCACGTGACCTTGGTCGTCGGTAATTGTAGCATGAGTCGTATACTTATATACAGGCCATAGTGGTCAAGGACTACACTAGAATTATTATATTATTACTATACTAAGTACCATACTAGTCAGTCTGGTGCAGACGAACATGGAGGTATGGGTTCCTGTATCTTGTAGTCCAACAAGTGTTAATTGTAGCAAAGACCAGATTGAGCCAAACCACGTGACTTCAATATTATAGACTGGCCGGTTGTAAGTAGATCCACCATTAGGCGATTCTAGCTTCGAAAAAGAAAAAGCTATATTTAGAAAAACAATATAGCTGGAATCATCAGCTTAACCAATTGGTAATGATCAATTTGGTTTAGTAGTCTTGAATATCACGAAGTCAAGGTGTCCAAGTCGTACTGCAGATAACCAGCAGCACATGCTAAAGCAGCTTAACAAAAATCCAGTTGTATAACAATAGCAATCCATGTTTCAGGGAACCAATCATAAAAACCCATTATAGGAAGATAATCATGTTGAGTGGATGATAAAGATCCAATAAAAGCAATCCAAAAAAGCAATTCAATTGTAAGAATCCAATAAAAGCAACCAATAAAAGCAACCAATAAAAGCAACCAATTGTAAGAATCCAATAAAAGCAACCAATTGAAAGAAACCAATTGTAAGAATCCAATCATATAGCAAATCTTAGGGTTCACTGGAAAATCTTCCATGTATGACCAGTCACCATAAGCTCATATTCAAGTCTTTGCATAATAGTAATTGCACTGAGTCACTGCATAATTAATAGCACAGACTCGGATTGAGCCTATGATGGTCATTGCACCGACTTGTTAATCTGATGGGTTTTTGGAGAAAATTAAACCGGACTGGTTTTGGTGGGGCTTGTTTTGGAACTCATAAAGTACCCGTTTTCCTTGTCCTGCTGCTTGAACGCCGAGTTGGAGTCCACCAACCGCCGTAGTTTGGACGTCTTGGTCAAACTGTGGATCACGTGGTCCTTGTCCTTAATGGTCTCCTTCAACTGCCAAATCTCCTCCTCCTGGTCCTTGAGCAACTCCTCCATATGAGACGATGGTTTGAGTGCAGGAACCTGTGTTTGCTGAGCCAATTTGAGCTGCTTTTCGAGATTGCCAATATATGTCTGGTACTCCTGCATCTCGTAGTTGACTCTGCCGTAGAACTCCTCCAAGTTGGCCATCATGCGCTTGGGCAGCCCGTCAATATCGAGCCCCAAGATATCGTTTAATGCATCATTCCGGAGCAAGACTGTTTCCGTCCTCTGCAAGTCGTTCAAACGACTGAGATGGGCGATTTTCTCGTTCTGAACATGGATCTCTGCTCGGAGCTCGGCCACCACCTTATCGTCCCGGAAAGAGACAGGAGACCCATGTAGTCTGGAGACTTTTAGAGCTGCGATTTCCCGTTGCTGATTCTCGATCGTCTGCCGAAGCTCTGCTAGCACTTTTTGTGAGTCTTCATTGACACTGCGCTTATTGGTGTTGACAGATATGACAATGTCTTTGGCCCGTGCTGCAAATCGGAGCGTATTGGCAGTTTCTGTGGCCACCTGCTGGTCCAACGCCGGCAGCTTGGCCCCCAAATGGACTGTACACAAGATCAGGATCAACAGAGACCCGGAAAGGGCTGGCTGGAGAAGCCGCGTAAGCTTCAGGTCTCGGTAAGGAATGTGCTCCATGCTTCCTGCATTTGACGTCGACAAGAGCGAAAGCTTGTTGATCACGGTAGATAGGGCCAAAAGCGACTTATTAATAAAAGCACCTTCTTTGCGGCGCTCTGCACTGGACGTTGCCCGCTCCGAGCCGGCCAAATCACAGAGCGAAAGCGTGCAATGGGACTCAGCCGACTTCACCTGGTCCACTGTGTGCAAGCGGATCTGCATGATGGCATGTGACCTCGAGGAACGAGAATTGAAGTCTGTGGCACTTGTTTTGCGCTTCAAATCCCCAGCTTTTATGAGCTGCAAAAGGTGTTCTTTGGATTGCACCTCGGCCGTAGTGATCCCGACAATTTTGGTACCGTATTCAGTATCGTCCCGGATCTTGAGTTCTGGATGCAGCCCATTGACCAAAAGATCGATGATCTTTTCGTTGTAGATCTCCAAATACGAAACACTCAAATTGTAAGATTTGGAGCCCTCGTTCAGCTGCATTTTCCGGTATATATCATCGATGGCCAAGCGGACAAAGCCCGGATCATGGTCCTCGCCCCGCATAGAGTAAGTCTTACCCGAACCGGTCATTCCATACGCAAAAAGCGTGCAATTATATGCCTCGTTTAGGAAATTCTCCACCAAATGAGCACAAGCCTTCTCGTACACGTGACCATTGGTCACGTTAGATGCAGCAGCAAAGACATTATCAAACAGGTAGGACGAGCTATCGGCCACATTTGTAATGCGATTAGAAAACTCATCAATGAACCAATGCAGTGTTCCTTCAAACTGCGGATTGGGCCGAATACTCACACTGATTGTTCCTGTATATGGCTCGGGCCGGAATGTAGGCGTAGACGGCGTTGGAGGGCGGCTTCCGATGCTGGAGCCGGGTCTAGACCGGGCGTATTTCGGCAGTTGCGGTCTAAACCCACGAGAAGATCCAGGCCGTTTCATTTCGGCAAAGCTGGTTCGTGTGGAGGGAGTGGACCGGCCACTGGATGATTGAAGAGAAGAACTCGAGCGCATTGTGCACCGGAATCACGTGAGTCAGGGACCAAGTGGTTTGAATCGTTCCAAAAAAGTTTCAGATTCCCAGGATATGTTCCAGGATATTTGGTATTGTTTCAGGTTATCTTTAACTGTGTTTCGTGTTTCAGATTGCCCTCGGATATGGTTCAAGGTGTCTGGGATGGGTGCCCTCGGAATGTTTCAAGTTCGCTTGTAGATGTTTCAGATTTTCTCGAAGATGTTTCAGATTCCTTCGAATATGTTTCAGATATAAAGTTCGGTTCAAACGTTCAGATTCGTATCGTTTGTCAGTACTGAGGAAGAGTTTTTGAGGATTGTTTCAGGATTGTTTCAGGATGGTTCCACGCCGGTTAGGAGCGGTTGGCGGGTCACAATTAAGCGAGTGCAGGACTGAATCCAAAAGACACAATATTTAGTCCACGAATAGTTACACGATAGCCTAGTGGAAAGCCTGGTAGTGTCTTGGCGTGTAGTTAGGTGAATATTACGGGATCGCATTTAGTAATGCGGCGCGTCACGTGACGTAAACAAACTCACGTGACCGTACATTGTTTTCTCACGTGACACTACATACGTCATATGCAGGTCTCATATCATCCCTACCCACTGGCTACACTAAACTGCCTAGCTACACTACTACTGTACTGCAGATACTACTGTACTCATCCAATCTACTGCATATACTACTATACTCATCCTCTTTTGCTGTACTGCATACACTGTAGTACTGCATATACCACCTCCACTACTTCTACACCTCTCCTCTACTCCACTAATTAGAGTACTAGTCTACTGTACTACTCAGATCTAGTATCCTGCATATGCTGCCACTACCATCAATAAATTGTACTCCTCTACCCTGCCGTCCTGCATATAGCACCATCACGGACTACTCTCCTGTCCTATAATTTGCTGACCACTTTGTCTTCGTATTGGTAGTGTACATAGTGTAGTACGAAACCTGGCAGTGTTTCAGAACTGTAGTAGTACATAACACTCTCTAGTCCACTTCTAGATCTATAGTTACCAGTTTGCTGCTACAGTCACTGTAGTCCAAGATCTATAGTATACATAGGACAGTAGTGTAGGCACTATAGTATATACAGGATAGTATACATAGGAGAGTAGATGGTATGGTTGGATAGTACAGTGCAATAAATGAATGTGGGTGTTTTCTGGGTTAGACACGACCGCGTAAGAGTATATCGTTAAGGAAAGGGTGTTGATATTTTCTTGGTATAAGGTTGTTCCAGTCGAGAAAAGCTGGTTTAAATGATACTCAAGCCATCAGAGGAGTTACTAGCAATTGGGTGTGGTGTCTATGCTAGGTCGTGTACTACCCATAATAGATGTAACCATCATATATCCCCAAAAAATACTAAAATTGTACATGGCTGTGTTCGACTCGGTGGAGGGGATATCCAGGTATTTGCTCCAGTTATACCAATCCAATTTGGCCAGGAAAAAGCACTCCACATTCTTATCTGAGTTGTATGAGTTGGTCCAATTCGCTGGAAACTTTATTTTTCGTCTATTTATAATAGTCATAATATGCACGACTTGCATTGCTACCCATGACCCTTTTGCAAAGCATATAATAATAGATTTGACCAAAATATAAAGAGTCGTGCATCAACCAATTAGTGGATTATTCTCAAATCATTACCATGAAACGCAAGAAGATGATTTCAGGAACCCGAGAGAGCTATCTTAAACCCTTTAAGATGCCCAAAGTATTCCCCAGCTTATATAAGCCAATCTTCAGTCAGAACAAGAGGAAGACATGCCCGCTGAAGATGCAGGATTACAGGCACTACGTCTTCGTCCATTGTAAGAATCCACAGATGATATATTATAAAATATCTATTATTTGGATATAAGATTTCAAAACAATCTTATACGAGCCTTTCAAACATTAAATTCTGTGGTGCATTTGAAGGGGATTCTTATCCTGAATGGTGGTATATGCACTCTTCTCTCTCTTCCAATCAAATTTTGTGATTGGTTCGGTTTTTGTTTTTTTTCGGGGGATTAGGAAACTCCTGGCATTTGAAATACTCGATTGGCACCTTTCTATGCCACCTGGGCATCTCTATACCATCTCCAATACCGACTTCTCCATCTAAATATCGGGTATAGAGTATTAGTACATTGGGAAGTGTCGTATTATGATGTTACTATATATTGTTCGACTGCCACCCTACCATAATCTTCATTTAAGCAAAACCCTGGTCAATTTCCTTCTTTTTTGGGGTCTTAGGAACGTTTTTCGGGATGGTCCTGCATACAAGCACTCTTTCCACCGTAACTCCACCATTCAACCAGTAATATAGCCAACTTCAATAAATCTATAATAATCACTTCAATATATTCATCAAACAATTACTTATGAGTGTCCACCTTAAGATCCATAACCAGACACAGGAATTGAACATGGCACGACCACTTCAGTAGGAGCTATAAAACAGATTTCAATAAACCTCATGTGCCGCTAATACATTATATCATCCTAAAGTTTATTGGTATTGATATTTGCCAAGGTTCTTTGAGCTTATGGTCAATAATGTGTTTTCTCACTTCCACCAAGTCCACCGTCCACCCTGTACTCAGCCATCCTCCTAATCCATAATAGAGTTTTAATAGGCAACAGAATTAGAAAATTGAAAGTAAAAATGAAGTAGAAAAGTAAAGACGAATAGGAAAAATGGCGAAACTGGGGCCAAAAGTAGGGGGAATTGGAGCAAAAAGTAGACTCTTTGTTACCCGTACCTGCATATACCACAGCATCACTCAACCATGCATGGCCGGTTGGTCACGTCCCGGTCGTACTTATGGTTCCAGTTCTTATACTTAAAGTAAAGAAGCAGAGTCAGCAGGCGAAGAGTGTTGACCGCCAAAATGGCACTGCGGATGTCGGTGAACTGGATACTCACGCTCAACTTGGTGGAGATCACAGGACACACCTCCACAATGCCACCAAACTGCACAAAGTCCCATTTCATGGCCTCCAAGTTGAGGTCCTGGGAGAAGTTGCCTGCTGGATTTGGGTATCGACGTTTCGACCCGTGGTCCCGCTTTTTATGCGCTATAGGCTTGCTTAACACCACCACGCGAGAAGCTCCACATTGTTCAATCTCCTCCCTGATATACGGGGCAAGAGGTGCCGTTTTCCGAATGATATTGGGCCACGATACCTTTAAAACCCTTCCGTGAACACTCAAGTCGGTATTCTGGCTGCTCTGGTAAAACTTGTCTGCACTATCAGCATGAATAAAGTGCACCTCCAAAACTGGGGTTTTGGTCCGGTGAAACACGACTTTTTCCAATGGCCCACCCGAAATTGCAGCCACAAGAACAGCAGGACTCGTGTGCCTTGACATGCCTTCAATAGCCACCACTCGAGGGCTGTCCAGGGTTCGGAACCGAGGGGTCTCATCGGTCAAAACTGACGGAACCAGATGCAACGACCGCAACAGCTTACAAGAAAAGGATTTCGAGAGCCGTTGAATGGACCCAGTTCCATCGAGCGTCATACACTTATCGCCAGCAAGCGTGGTGTCCAGGGTTCGTTCCCGGACCCGGAGCATCTGGTCACAAAGGAACTTCCGGACAATGGTGCGCTTCCGGGTATTGCCCGAAGCATCGGGCGCCTGCATGGGATAGCCATTAAGTTGGAGGCCAGTAGGTTTAAAGTTATCAGGCCACAGGGACTCTTGGGGAAGTGCACGGGAAAACATAGCAAATGGTAGCCAATGGTTATTTGCACCCAGTTCGCAGCAGCATTTATGGTAACTCGGGTGCACGGGTGTGCTGCCAGAATACTCTCCAGCATAAAATACACTGCAGCATAATACCAAGAGGGGACAGATTCAAATTTCGGGCGGGAACGTGGGATTTCATTAAACAAGGATAACATCTTTTTTTTGTATGGCACCAATTATTGCTGGGAGTAGCACACCACTATTTAAGTGCGAGTAGCAGAGTATTCTTAGACAATATTCAACAAGGGAAAAAATTGGACAATCGGAGGGACTCTGAAGCGGCTCAACTTTTTCATGCATTAACTCCTCACTGGCTCGGAGAATTGTTTACTTTTAGCTGATGAGTCAACATATTCCCCTGGGGTGCCATAAACCACTCATTTATAGTCAATAGCACACATTGGCCTGTTCTGTTCATTTGCCTCTCTGTTAATCTCGTATTTCAACCACCCCTCCAAACTTAATTATTATTTCAAGTATTCGCCCAGTGCACTTTATACCAGTGTTAGACAGAACTGGTTCTGGACCTCTGAGCTGGTGCTGCATATAGTTGATGGGATAATGAATTGTAGACTTGGGCTTCGAGACTTTGATTCAGCTCAAGATAAAAGATAGCAATATCATGATCTTCAAGGAAATCAGCTGATCTGGTGATCTGAACGATTCCTGGTTGCCTAACCACAGTTTCAAACGGGACATCTCAATGATATGGGATCCTCAGGATGACATAATAGTTGAACAAACCTTGTCCAATCCAATCTGGCACTTTGACGTAGGCACCTAATCTGGCACCCGTAGATAGGAAATAATTCCTCAAATCGATTAGAATACCTTCATTCACTAATACACTATACATAGTGCCAAATATCCTCTTCAGGTCAAATATACTCCTAGTTCCATAGTAATACTCAAACTTATGAATTTGGTAGTGTAAAAAATAGCCCTTGATTCTTGGTATCACTAACCGTAACTTGGCCACTTTTGATGTGGGCTTAATGATCACCATCTCCTTGGATGAGACGGCTAAAATCAGCCCAGAAAAATATCTCGTGGTGTTGGCATTGCCAGGAATCAGTTCGGTTGAGGCTATCAAAATACAAGACCGAAGATGGCGGTAACAGGTTCTTGATCGAAGAGAGGCTAGGCTGGAAAACTGTTGCACTGGAGTAGTAGTAGTAATACAGAGTAAGACAGTAGCATGTGGAATAAATATTCCCCCTTTTTACGTGGTGCGAACCGTCTATTTATATGTCTTCGCGGACATTTTCGCGGGTGGCTGCAAAACCTGAAACATGGCGCTCGACGTCATGCGCAAGTATACAGGGATAACGCCACTACCCCTCAATCCCAAAAATATAAAAGGCCCCCGTCTCGCCTGCTCACTCCTTTTTTACCGCCCTTTTTCTTACTCCACTCCAGGCTCCTGCTTTCTTCCTTTCGCACCAATTGCGTAGAGGCTGGATTTAGCTTAAGATATAAGATAGACTAGATCTCGGACACCGAGGCTAGAGCTTCTCATTTATTGTTATTAAGATGCAGTTGAAATGACTATATGCTGGCTGTCATACATTGTTCTCTAGTGCTGTCCATAGTACTGTCCATTGCATTGTGATTTAGATCTATAGGGAAAGTCAATGTTTGAACTTCCATATCAGCCAAAACAACCGGAGGGCGGGTTACGTTACCACGCATTCAGCTACTTGGCTTTGCATGCAGCATTGAACGTTAAAGGGCTTTGGGTTCTACCCGTCTAGCCCTGTTAGGTTGCTGAGTCTACAAGTGAGTCTATCTTATCTTCATATATCTAAGCAAATTATTAGCAAGTTCTGAGCGAATTAGGCCAGGGAGCTGAAGAACGTTTCTCTACGTTTATCAACTCGGTGGTGGTCCTTGAAGTGCCTCAAATAGTTTGAGAGAGGCTTCTTCTCCAGAGTCGATGTCCAGCACCGAATCTCCACCACTTCATAGCAGGCCGGGCAAACAACTCCATCCCGGCTTCTTATCCGGGGTTGGGTCTTTCTTTTTGCCGAAGGCTTCTTGGACACCTTGTACTTACCGCAGAAGAGCGGGTTAGGGGCCAAGTAATTGTCAGTGAAAATGCCATGCGTGTGGCTCATGTGCTGTGAGTAGCATGAATTCTTCAACTCGAAGAAGTTGATTTCCTCACAATAAGCGCACAAGGCACTCCGAGTCTCCACCATTGGCCTCTTTGATTTGGGGTCCAATTCGGTTCGGGTGAACTCTTGTTGGTAGGGCCGGGCCACATCAAAGTCGTCATTCTTATCGTACACCACATCTTCGTGGAGGTCTTTTAGCGCAGCTAAAGTGTTGCGCTGGTATCTGATTCTCTCGATTTTGCAATGTCCAGAATCATTGAGACAGATAAGTTGGTCCTTGTACTTCTGGTTTGCTTTATTTTTAGAGCTAGCCAGGTTTTGGAGTCTGGGAACCGTGATCACTTGATGGGGGACTTCGACTCCATCATAGTTGAAAGCTGCCTTTCCTCTTCTCTCTCTCTTGCCCTTGTTAGCCTCAGGCGTTGTGTCTTGGACTGGAGTAGTCTCAGGCGTTGGTTCTTGGACTGGAGTAGTCTCAGGCGTTGCTTCCTGGACTGTGGTAGTCTGGACTGTGGTAGTCTGGACTGTGGTAGTCTGGACTGGTTGTTCTTGGGACGTTGCAGTCAGGGTTTGTTGTTCTTGTTCCTGAATTGCTCGGTCCATTTTGTCTTGAATTATCTTGCTCAATTCAGGACTGGGCATTGTGTGAGTAGCAGTGCTCACTATTGGCTTTTGTCTCGGCACTCCGACGAGTTTGCCATCTTGTCTTTGCTTAGCTTTGAAAGCTCTTTTTGTCCTGTCTGATCTCATGAAGATCGGGTTGTGTTTGGTGCTCACAGAATGTTTTGGAGGAGCTACTGGGGCCACCTGTGGCTCTGGGGGTTGTTCCGGAGCCATCTGGTCCATTTCGAACTCGAGTTCCTGAGCAAGCTGGTCAATTTCTTGGAGCTCGGCATCTTCCGACATTCCTAGGAAGTTGGAGTCCAAGAAGGACATTGAATTCAAGTCATGCTGGCTTGAGTCATTGTTGGCCAAGTGACTAGGACTGTCACCCTCATCGGTTGGGAACATGAGGAAGGGGTCGTCGTCCATGGTGATTCCAGGAGGACCACGAAAGAGCTCATCTGGAAGAGTCTCCATCACCTCGAGGCTTGTGTTAGTAGCCAATGCGGTGTTGCGGAGGGTGAGGCTTGGACCTCTCTGGATTGAGAGGTTTTTAGCCATATTGTCCAACTGCTGTTGGTTTTCTCTGGGATAGGTGTTGCCAAGTCCCGGTGTGGCGGGGCAAGGAGCAGCACTTGAGTGCTTCTTGATTGAATTCTCCTCAGCCTCAGAAGGAGATTCATTGAAAAGCAGCAGGAGAGAGTCGGACCCCGAGGAGTTTCCTCTGTCTTTGGGGCCCAGTTGCGAGAGAGGGTTCTCGGAGTCGCAGTGTGGCTGCAGGGCCATTGGGTGCAAATGCTCCGCGGGTGCGAAAGTCGCGGCGATGCATTCTTCTATTGCAGCGTCTGAGAGTTCTGCCACGTTAGAGTCATTGGAGAAAACAATTTCGGGCACCTCCCAGCGGGTGTCCTCGAGGTTTTCTTCCCAGTTGATGCTAATGTCAAGGTTGCTGTCGTTTCTGTTCATTATCTGTGCATAGCTGTTGGAGAGATTCCTTGACGAGTCGCTTGCCATTAACAAGTCTGTCGAAGGTTTCTTTGGTGAGCTTTGCATGATAGTCCCAGTGTTTTGAGCAGCATTGATTTCGTTAGCAAAATTCTCGTAGCGAGAATTGAAGCTGGAGTCTTCATTATTGTTGAATAGTCCATTCGAGTTGAGATCGCCGAATCTCAGTATCTCCTCGAATTGCTGAACCCGTCTGTGAACAGAACCAGTTTTCACAAGAGGGGTAACAGGCTTGAATTGGGAGAATTGGGAGTCCTGAGGCAGTGCAGCAGTAAAGATGTCCCCGTACTGCCTACTCTCAGCATTGCACTGAGCAGAGATTCCAAAAGGAGAATCCGTGGCCATTTGCGTGAAGCAGCCGTTTTGAGAGGGCTGAAACTCCACAAGGTGGTCCATGTTGACAGCTTCGGGAAAGTCAATCATCATCGAGTCGAGGCCCGAGTAGTCGGTCTGATTGATCAAACCAGTCAAAGTGTTCATGTCAAACGAAGTGTCAGTCATCTGAGAGATCATGGTGTCAAAGTTGCCGGGGTCTATTTCGGCTGGGGCAATGGGCCCAGCTAAGGGAGGTGGCTGCATCACCGCCCAGTTCGAGTTACAGAGCCCCAAGTGGTCAATTGGGTCCGGAACCGGATTGAAGAAGGACGGCGCCCCGGGCTTTGGGGGAGTCAAGCCAGGGAGTGCTGAGTAATCGAAGGAGTCGATATCCATTGCGGCCTGGTAATCGAAGATCTCGTCAACCGAGATACAGGGATTGGGGGCTTGCATCGCAAAAGGAATCGGTTCGAGGAAAGTCTGGGGAGGAAAGTCTGGAGGAGGATTGTCTGGAGGAGGAGTGTCGGAGGAGGAGTGTCTGGAGGAGGAGTGTCTGGAGGAGGAGTATCGGAGGGATGGGAGATGAATGTCTGAATTGTTCGTGGTCAATTCTGTGATTCGGGGAAGAAAGAGGTGGTGGAGGAAGAAGGAGTGAGAGGGTGGGGAGCAAAGAGGTTTATATGGAAACGGTACAGACTGCCCCAAAGATGTTTTTCAGTCTGTCTGGAACACAAACCTAATGTTTTATGCTGGTTTTGAACAAATCTCAAAAAAGAAGAACAAAAAAAGAGATCGGGCCCAAATCAGCTTTTTTGATACACCAGATTTTCGCCAAGAAACAATGGCCTTTCTTGAACAGCTGTCTTACCTTCAAAGCCGCTTTCGACAGAGCATGGCTTACCACATGCGTTGATAGGTTTGACTGAATTACGAAAAGTTGGACCTTGTTTCAATGCACAATCTCTTGTGATCTGCAAAGTTTTGGAGTCGCAGCGAAGGTAGATTTGTGTCTTGTCGACGTACCTTTGGTTGAGTCACATGCAAATTTGCACCTAAAGTGGTATGGAGAGGGTGTGAATTTGCCAGAGAATAGGATTACTTGGGAGAAGGAAGTTGGTTTTATTGTGAATTATAAAGCCAGACTAAGGAGCCAGAAAAAGGGCTTTGATTGGGTGCAAAATCCTGCATGCAGGAGCGCTTGGACTCGATCGCATGGTGCACGGGTACACTCTACACAGACGGACGGGTCACGAAATCATGGCTACACGTGACCGCCTTACGTATAGCATTTGTTTGTGTCATTACCTTAAAGGAAACGGGGAAATTGTGTACACGCACGGCCTCATTTCAATCTGGTGTTTTTTTAGACGGCCTGATGTTGGCCATGGTCCTCAAGTTCTGGCCCATTTTGACCAGTACAAATTGCAGGTGGTGGACAAAGAGCACAGCAGAGAGTATAAGAATTATTGGTAATAGAAAAGAATAAAGTAGATTCGGGATCTTGTTATTTCTTTCAGACTAGACAGAGCAGAAACTTGAAAACAGAACCTAGGCAGATTAGACAAATTAGACAAATTAGACAGATTAGACAAATTAGACAAAAAAGACAAATTAGACAGATTAGACAGATTAGACAAAAAAGACAATTAGTATATGGTTGATCCCTGTTCTTATTGCCCTGCACCCATAATAGCCAGTATTGTTCCTACGTATTTTTCCAGTCGGTATCTCTGAATCAGTCAAGTATAGCTCTAAACCTACTCCTAGAAACACGTGACTCGGTTGAAAATAAAACTTCAACCTGCATATAATACTCATGTCCAGCTCAGAAACCAAGAGACCATTATGTCTCTTTTACGTTCGTGGAGTACTACAATTAATGGAGTGTTCTGTTATAAATGCATCGCAGTGCTCATAACCCATGGTATATACAGTACCAATTCTCATACACCCGTACATTTCATCAATTTCTATGAAATCAAGCCTTTCCAGATTCTCCTAAAAACATTCTGCAGGACATTTTGCAGAACATTTTGGTGTTTTTGGGTGAATCCATGGCAATGAATGTACTCCGTCAAAAAACCCGTACACCCGCGCACGTGCCTTTTTCTTCTCCGCTGCGCATCGCTTTGGAGCCAATGTCTTCTTGACTAGCCAGATACATCACCGCCAGCAAACGACTAGTTCAGATTCAGAAATCAATGTCAAGTGTTTTGAAACGTGCAGGCGAGGCTGAGCCCGAAATCCCCGCTAAAAAAGCAGCCGTGGGCGCCCCACCCAAGGTCGTGCAGGAACCAGATGTGGGGATCACCCAATACGTCAACAAATCTGCTGCCGGCTTTTTTGGGAGTATCAAGCAGCGGTATTCGGATTTCCAAGTCTTCGAACTTAATCAGGATGGTCACGTGGTGCATTTGTCCGACCAAGGACCCGTTTTGGGGGCTTCTCTGAAGGAAAAGAGGCAGGAAAAGCGAAAGAAGGCCTTAGAAAATAGAGAGACTTTTGAAAAACAGGAGAATAATGAAGAGCAAAGTTTGGAAAGTGGTGCTAAAGAAGAGGAAATTACCGAAACAGGTAAAGAAGCTGAAAATGAAGTCAAAAATGAAGTTGAAAATGGTACACACACGACCAATGGAGAAACTGAAGATGGTGAAGCTAAAAATGCAGAAACTGAAGACGGTGAAGCTGAAGCAACTGTAAGTTCAACTGTGCAGGAATTCAAGGTATCAGCGGAATACAGAGCTAGACTCAGTGAACATTTAAGCGAACAGGAAATCGGCCAAATCGAAAAGGTGGTGGCCGAGGGTGGAAGCATGGAAACTTCCACGCAGTTTCCCGATAAGGCAACCCGAACCCTCTTGCACCAGCTTTTTAGACAAGCGTTTGAAGGGAAGGTGGACACCAGTACCTCCGGGGCCAATACGTTTAAAATCAGCACGAGCAACCCCAAAAACGGCCGCAAGAATAATCACGTGAATCACGTGGACGAAAACGGAATTGTTAACTACGGTTTGGGACCTTACAAAAATTACTTGCATTTTACCGTGTACAAGGAGAATAGGGAGACCATGGAGGTGGCCAACACCATCACCAAGTTCATGCGCATTCCCAATAAGTCGGTGAAATACTCCGGCACAAAGGACCGGCGGGGTGTCACGTGCCAGCGGTTCTGCATCCATAAAGCCAAAGTGGCACGTGTGACGTCATTAAATAAGGCGTTGAAAGGTACCGTGTTAGGTGGGTTTGCATATAGCGACCGGGGCTTGGATTTGGGTGATCTCTCTGGAAACGAGTTTGTTATTGCTATTCGGGATGTACGGGTTGTTGGAGGTGGAGACCAGGAAGATCTTTCTTCCGTGGTGCAAGCAAGTTTTTCCGGGCTCCAAAGTACTGGATTTATCAACTACTACGGGCTCCAACGGTTTGGCACTTTTTCCGTGTCCACGCACGTGCTTGGAATATATCTCTTGCGTGAGGACTGGAAAGGTGCAGTGGAGCTCATTTTGGCGGAGCAGGAACGGGTGGTTCCCGATTCGGTCAACGCCCGTCGGATATGGGCCGAAACAGGCAATGCTGCCGAAGCCCTTAAGCTCATGCCCCGGAGATGCTCCGCAGAGCACGCAGTGTTGACGGTGTTGGCGAAGAATAAGCCCGGAAACCCTTACACCACCGATATGTATTTCCGGGCCATACTCAACATTCCTCGCAATTTGCGGCTCATCTATGTGCATGCTTATCAATCATACATCTGGAATTTGGTTGCATCCAAACGGGTGGAGGAGTTTGGGCTCTCTGTGCAGGAAGGCGATTTGGTTTACGCCAAAAATGAAGTGGACGAAAAGGGCGAAGTCTTCGAGGAGGATGTGGCGGTTGCAAGTGGAGCAGCCAAAGTGCATGTTGTTACGGCAGAAGACGTGCATACAGCCAAGTACTCCATCTACGACGTGGTGCTCCCGTCGCCTGGGTGTGATGTGCAGTACCCTGGCAACCAGCAGTTGATGCAGGTGTACGAAACGGCCATGAAGAAGGATTCTCTTGATCCCCACAAAATGGGCCGCAAGATCAAAGAGTTCAGCTTGGCTGGGTCTTACCGGATGGTCATGGCCCGTGCACGTGACGTGTCGTACGAGATCACTCATTACAAGGAAGATGACGATAGTGTGCTTTATACAGACCTTGAAATGCTTGAAAAGAGGGAAAATGGGGAGGCAGACCTGGATGTGACTGAGCTCCTGCAGAGAGTCATTCCTCCAGCCGAAGGTGCTTTCAAAACCGCAGTCATCTTGAAGATGAAGTTGGGTGTGAGCAGTTATGCCACTATGGCCTTGCGGGAGTTCATGAAGGCAGACACTTTGGACAAAACAGAGACATAGACAGAAAATGTTTTCACAAATCTTCAATACAAGGGACAAGAAATTGACTTTTAGGCTCTCATTTCTTACTAAAACCACATGTAGTCCATGTCCTGTGTCTAGTCTATCTCTTACCATCTGTTTATACGTTTCACGTGGGGTCTATCTTCCACTAGGAGTAGTGGTTACAGCTGATTACAAGACAGTTTAAAGGTTTTTGAGTATACACCAGCTTTTTCAGAGTCTGAAAGTCCCACCAGAGTCACCCAGAGTCAATGGTGGTTTTCTCGAGGGTCTGCTATGTTCAATGAATTAGTGTAATATTTAAAACTACCTTAGAAAAATAGGTATATTCTACTTATATACTGAACCGCTTTATAGGGCCAAAATACCACAGAATGAAGAATGTTTGAAGATTTTAGGTTGAAATATGGCGCGTCCTGCATACAGTGCAACATCTCTAGAGTCAGAAATGTCCATTAAATGCAGTTTTTTAGAACTAGCAATCACCTAGAACGATCGATCTACGTTACTTTAACTTAATTATCCAGTTTTTTATCATTGATAAGTCATGGTTGTAGTATTACCTCAGGTCCAATTGTCTCCTTCAATTCTTCTTTATTCCTTCTGGAGTAGTGGAATCATTAAGTTTTTTTTTTTTTGAAAAATAAGTACCAACTCTTCAGGTCTTCAATCATCCATTCAAGTACTCCACCTCAGTGTCTCTACGAAATCCCAGACGACTCGAGTCACAGTCTCAGTTCATTATACTAGTCAAACATTGAATTAGCTAGTTTCTATTCCCCAAGACACGAATTTCACAGTAAAAAATTCAAAAAAGTGGCTCAAGTGACCAGCCAATCTCCGGCGTAATGGTCTATGATCCACTCTGAATTTTCCTATCAAACATGGCTATTTTGAAGAGCTAGAGTACCCTATACAATAGATTTAGTCTCTCAGTTATAGACAGTAAGCCAAACAAGTTATGTTATATTCATTTGCTGGACTCTATTATATTCACTATCAATTCATTGGTGTCTACTCACTAGTTCCTAGTCATTGAGTCTTCTATTCCACCCACAAGTCTCTACACTTCAATAATTGGAGTCATCAGCAATACGAAAATGACCCAATTCTCTTTAATACTACGTCTACATATAGTTCTCTTTTTTTTAATTTCTAATAGTAATTTTTGCGGGCCTCAGGTTCTTATACTTGTAGCCATAGCCTGTATTGTAGACTCAGGTGGAGTATTAAGAAGCATTGGCCCCGTCTTTTTGTCAGACTTTCTAGCAATATATTCAGCCAGTCCATCACATCGTCAATGTCATATAGTCATTGTAAATGTCATAGTCATAGTCTTGAGACTTGGAAATATATGATGCAAACCGCAGATTGACCTCGCCAAAAGTGAGTTGCAACTGTTCGCGCGCATTTCGCACTGCCTTATAAAGAGCCTTGATCCGGTCCATTTTTTGCAGTAATACCTCATACGCTTTCAAGTGGAGACATTCATCAGAAAAATCCATTTGCGTTTTAAGACTAGCACAGCCAATCACAGTCTCCAATTGTTTGGGTGTAAGAGTCATCTTGCCGATTTCTTGCTCCCAGAGCTGGTGGAACTGGTCCATGTATTGTTCCTTGAGGTCACAAGCATTTGAATGGCCACTGATTACATTTAATAAGCTCTCAGTGAAACCAGAATGGATCTTATCAATGCTCTCTTTGGCACTGTTGTCCATTTTTTCCATTTTTTCCAAGTGGTCCTTGACTGCTTCGAGTCTGTGCTCATAGTCATCAACTCCAGTCGCGTTGTTGGGTGAGTTGCCCAAATCAAGACATATTTTCACGAAAACTTCACCAGTAACATGGAGATTTTCAAGGATTGATTTAAGGTATGTTTCAATCCGGTCATGAATGTTAAACTGGGCCAAGAACTTTTGTTTGCATTGGTTCATCAAACCATCTTGTGCCTGCACCAATGTTCGCAAGTGCGAAAGCTGAGCAGTGCATGGACCCAGCACCATAAGCAGAGGCCGGTTTTGAGCCACCTCCAGCCTTGAAACACCAACAAATTTGGGTGCCATAATATTAAGAGCATTGCTCATACTATTATCTTGGACTTTTTCAAATCTCATGGAATCCTGCTTTTCCACGCTGACCACAAGTCGCAAGTAGGCCAAGTACTCATTGATTTTGTTTTCGCACTCGGTAATGCAGAGAATCTTCAAGTCCACACTAAGACATTTTAGTTCGAAAGTGTCTTTGTTGATGTGAGGAATTAAGACTGCTTCCATATTGAGCTGGATCCACATTTGGCTTTTGGGTTGGCGGNTTAGTTCGAAAGTGTCTTTGTTGATGTGAGGAATTAAGACTGCTTCCATATTGAGCTGGATCCACATTTGGCTTTTGGGTTGGCGGAGCCAGCCATCCACTGGTGATTCGGAAGTAATCACCCGCGCAATCTTCTTGATAATGCTGAGAGAACCGGACTTTTCAGGCAGGGTTTTTAAAGTCCTTGTAGAAGCAGCGTTTGTAGGAATAATTTCCAATTTTCCGACATCCTTACTGCTGGATTTGGGCTCTGACTCAAGCTGGAAAATGGCATTGAGTGAGTGTGGCATCGGCCTAGGGCCAAGTGTGTTTGCCTTTCTGGTTTGATGCAACAATTTGGCTTTGGGGTTTTTCAATCCAGGGTCACTTTTGAACCGGGCCATAGTGAGACAATTGTAGGTGTGTTGTCTGACTTCCAGAGGAGAGAGATGGGGAATAGTACTCTCAATCTCGGCTATGACCTTGTCACCTTGGTCCGATAAAGAGAGAGTCAGTTCAGGTAATGGAAGCGCATTTAAGGCATTTTCGGATGGCCTTAAAACCTGCTTGACTGTTTTGATTCCCACTGTCTTATCTGGTTTGATTGTATTGATATCTGGGACTCTGACATCCGAGAACCTGACTCGTTTGGGGGGCAGCAAATCGGGAATTTGAGAAGCATTTAACTTGATGCAAGGTGCCAAAGGTTGGCTGGGGTGAGAACGGAGGATTTGCTTGGAGCGTCTATTCTCAAAGGCTTTCAGACGGTCGAGTTCATTGTCGAGCTTAACACGAAACTTTGAAATCTCCTGGTTTTCTCTGTAGTAGGCCACGAATTGTGTGGGACTCATACCCCCATAAGGATTATCGCAAGGGTCATTCCAATTGATCAAGTCGGGACTGATCCGTTTGCAACCCACTTTCAATGCAAACACTCTGAACTTGCAAAACGCGCGACTCGCAGAAATGCGCCGCACTTTCTGGTCTTGAACAGGGCACTCACGGAAATTGCACACCGGCTTTCTTTGGATAAAACATGCATTGTGCTTTTTCCAAAGCCGGATTTTCTCAAGCAAATGGCTCCACTTCTTGGTGGCTTGGAAGTGGGCCGCGTGTTTGTTTTGTTGTCTCTTGAGGTTCTTGGGCATTGCGACTGAGTGCGCGTTTTCGCACCCAATTCCCCGTGTACCAGGCATTTCCTGGTTGAATAAGGCAAGACCTTTTGGCAGCAACAAGCCCTGGACTTTTTCCTTGAAGGGAGTTTTTGGCTTTTTCACGGTCAAAGAGGATTTCATGGTATTTGGATTCCCCTGAGTTGCTGTCTCCCCACTCAAAGTCTCAAATATTGGTTCTGAGTACCGAGTAGGAAGACAATCCAGAGATTCATACACAGAGAAAACGTTTGAATTCAGCTCCGAAAAACGATTATAGATGGTTTCAGCTTGACTGTTTGTAGGTATTACCCTGTTTGTCTTAAAGGGCTTCGTCTGCTCTTTAAAGTGAGGATCTTTCTTTCCACCTTTTGTGGCTGCGAAAGTCGGTTGGTTTTGTTTCATGATGAACCAGGATAAATTTTTTGAAATTGGAAATGGTCGAAATGAGTATGGAAGTTTCTTATAAGTTATCAGTATCAAAAACAAAGCGTGGTTTGTTTGATAGTGGAGGCGGGGATAAGAAAAAAGTAGGTACAAGAGAATAGTTTACATGAATTTGTGAGAAGAAGCACATATTCACCACAAAATCAGTGCACACAGTCGTGTACATTTGAAGTCTGCATGTAATAAAAGCTTGAAATGTTGAAATGTGGGAAATTATTATTGATTTTTTTAACGTGATGTTTGAATCTAGAGCCTTACAAAAACCACAACAAAAAAAACAGTTGAAAGCTGCAAATAATTAGAGCCGAATTTACTCAAATTTTATTTTTAGTAATGAATTTAAAACCGTAAAAAGTCCTAATCCAGGGGTAGAAAAGTAAAGCAATCAAAAGAAAGAAAGAAGAATACAACCAATATGAAACTAATCATGGTCAATCCAACCAATCTAAATCTTCTGAATGATCTGTATTTTTCATGGTGTCTAGTAAATTGATACTTTACTGAAAATCGTCATGAAGGTGCCCCAAAAGTTATAAATAGATACTACTCGGGTATTGAATAGAGAAGAATGGGTATTCACCAGGTAAAAATGACTCAGAAACCCAGGTAAGTATTGGAGGTGGTAAAACAAAATGGTCAGTAATCATGAGCATTGTATACTACACTCAAACCAATACTGCTTTACTTTTAAACCGTATGATACACTTTACATTATAATATATCCTGCCTTATTTCCTCACCATTTACTCCAGCTCAAGCTTATACTACAGTACTACAATTTAATACTCACCAGTTTAGGTCAGTCAGTCCTGAGACCATAGAAATGTTTTCATGAAGTTTCTCTTTCAATTTTATGACTTACGTCCTGTTTTTTCTGCCAATGTAATACTCAGTATCTCAATATTGACCTGAAAAAAGGGTACTAGTTAAGTATTAGATTACTTTTGATGAGAATTGGGGCATTGCTATACTCAATGGTGCCCTTGAAGAGCTCCTTTCATGCTAGGCTAATATCCAATTTGGCCGCACAGTGGGGATTACTATTTTTAGAGAGTTACTTCTGGAGAATACATCCCATTATAATTCTTCACTAACCCTAAAACTTCCACCTACACTACTACTACTAGTGACTACGGCACGGTTTGACTCTCCGAAGGACCCTATAAAAAGAACTATTAGAGCCTACAGTGCTGATATGATGTGGAAAATGCTCTTGACTATACTATTGGATTATATTTAAATAGCACTCTGACTTTGATTAATAATTCATCAACAAATAAACTCTATTTATTAAGGGTTGGGAATTATAAATGTATGCTTGTAGACTAGGAGAAGAAGATATGTACTCTGGAAAAGAAGTTCCTTTTTAAGAAGTTCATGAATTTAAAGGAATTACCTTGAAGTGGATAATTGATTTAGTACTGAGATTTGCTAAGTGAATACCTCAGAAAGTAGCCATCAAAGTTGCATTTACCCTGGGTTTGGAGCTAAATTTCTACTGTTGGAATTATAAACATTAGAGGCAAGAAGGTTGTATCTCTGGAGCCATAATTATCAGTGAAAGACTAGAAATTCTACCATCGATCTAGGCATGTATGTACAGAAACCACATCAAAACAGGCATCTCTGCTTTCGGCTATTCAAAAACTTTTATTCTGGAACAAACAACTTCTTTAGGGAATAGAAAAGTAAAAGGGACACTTATTTGAGAGACAGTCCAGGGTCATATTGAAACTGACCTTAACCAAGGCCCAGTCAAATGTCACTTCTGGTGATGATCTTAGGTAAACCTCATGGGCTTAGTTTATCTCCAGCAAACTATATATTTTATAGTGTGCATCAAATAGCGCTTCTAGCCACTAATAATCAATGTAACTACACTTGATGTGTTTTGATCGTTTTTATATTCTTGTAGAGCGATGTCCTTTGGACTGCATATAGACTGTATGGAAGTTTAGATGTAGATCCATCCCATTTAGTTATATTTCATCCCAATGAATACTAATTTATTAACCTTTTTCTCTTCTTAAAAAGATAATAAGAGAAGATTCCATGGATATCTGTACAGGACAAGAAAGAGAATATACAGGAAAACGAGGCATTAGGGAAACACCATCACCAAACCACATCAGTCCAATCCAACTCCAGATCAGATCAAAAGTTATTTGAACTGAAATCAGAGCAAAACATTAGACTTCATAAAATGTCCTTGGTGATTATACTTTCCCACACACCATACAATACATACTACTACTACTACTACTACTACTAATCTACAGATGCTTTTTTCTCTTGCAATTTCTATTTAGTCATTTTTTTGAGTCTGATTCAATGTCTATCGGCTCTTGTAATACTTATGACCATTCACCTCTATTGTAGGTTTA
>NKZX01000615.1:0-24715 GCA_002374535.1 Metschnikowia kamakouana
GTTTCAGAAGACGTTCCTATTAGGAACTGGGTTGATATGGAACACCCAAAGTGAATAACTTCTTTAACTAAATCCACCTGAAACTAACTTTGTAAGTGCCAAATGGCAATATTGCACCAGTATACTTGGTGCAAATGTAGCCGTTAATAAGATCCCAGATTACAAAAGGAAAAAGGAAAAAAGAGATAATGGAGGAACCCTCGGAAATGATGGTGCACACACCCGTACACCAGACAAGGTCATCAGAAAAAGCCCCCAATGCAAAACCACTTTTTCTCCAACTTTCGTTTATGGAAATTATATTTCTGAAAAGCCTGAATTCCGGACATAATTATAGGGTTTTCTGGAATAAATCAACCCTCTGTATCAATATTTATAGTTGGATGTCCATTCAATTCCGGCCCAGTTCCGGCCCTCTGCAACCGCACTTGGCCAGTTCCGAGGGGTGTACGGGTTTACCTGGCTGCACCAATCCACACCTTAACTTCAACCATAAACCAACCAAACCAGATTTTCTTTCATCTTCTTAATAAAAAATCAACGGATTCTTATCACTACCAAACTCCCCATTTTCCATGGTATTTGGTACTGTATATAGATCATCAATCTAGTATATGAGGGTCTTTTCCCTGAAAACATCCGATATTCACTCCGGAGATATCGGCATCTTCCTTCCATAGAGACGTAAGTTGAGGTGGTTGATTTTTAGGTTCTGCTTTTCTGTCCTAGCGTTGGTTGGGTTTATTGATAAATGAGATGTACTGATGTTTTATAAATGAGATGTACTGATGTTTTTGTAAGAGAGATGTACTGTTGTTTTATAAATGGGATGTACTGATGTTTTGGCAAGAGAGATGTACTGATGTTTTATAATTTTTCGCGACTCTTAATCAACTAACAATTCCACTCAAAAATGTCTCATTCTCCCCAAACTATTAATAGTTTTTTTGTATAATCCCAATTAAGTAATTTTTAATATCAAATTGACTAGAAATATACCGGGTGTGCATATAGTCCAACAGGTATTATGTAGTAGTCCGTTTGGTTCAGTTAGGTTTAGTTTGGTTCAATTAGGTTTAGTTGAGATACTGCATATAAAGCATCATTAGGCGTATGTGCAGGAACCACCACCCCAAATTGTCGTATCAGAGAAATGAAAAAGCAAAGTCATATTTATTGTGTTAAGGGAGTAAATTAAAGAGATATTTGTTGATAATAGAATTTTAGCCAGTAGTATTGATTGTTAGAAGTAAGAGTGGACTGATCACGTGACCGCGACATCAACCTCACCTCTCACCTCCACACCTCACATTCATGTCTGAATACCCCCCTTCTTCCCCCCCAAAGCCCAGCGCCACCACCAATCCCCCAATATATACCTTCCCTCCTATACACTCCTTCCCGCCCTTCTACACTAAACAGAGCAACGCCACCATCCTCCAAAACCAGCTTGAAGAATGGTGTAAGCTTATCCTCCAATATTGTCAGGCTTATGGCGTGTATAGTCTTCTAGCGGAAGGGACGATATTGAAGCAGCAAAAAGAGGGGGTTTTACCTGGATTTTTTGAAAACCCTGCCATTGAACGTGAAGTGGCTGCTGATTTCAAAAAGGAGATTCTTCACCATTTGGTCCACAAATTGGGTCGAGGTTGCTATATTAATGGCAAATCTCCCGATGCAGGTGTGCTTATTTATTGGAGAACACTTAATGAGTGGGCAGAGCTTTTGTATGATTATATTGAGAATTCGGCGCAACAGGGCTCGGTGTTGACGGTGTATGAAATGACGAGACTGGAGGAACTGGCGGTGGGTGCTGATTTCTTGAATATCGACTCGGTACTTTTTGAAAAGATTCTTGATGAGTTAAGGAAACAAGGCCGTGTTCTGGTGATTCGGGAGGATGGGGAAATTGCTGGTGTTAAGTTTAATTAGAGGATTGGAAGAAAAAGCAGATGAACAGATGTGAAACCGAAAAAGGAATTGAAAACAGATCTGAAACCGAACAAGGAATTGAAAACAGATCTGAAACCGAAAAAGGAATTGGAAACAGATCTGAAACCGAACAAGGAAATGAAAACAGATCTGAAACCGAACAAGGAATTGAAAACAGTATCAATGTGTTCGATACTCCTGCAGCAAAAGAGAATGGGGCAAAGAAAAGCTCTGAGAATGGTACCGAAAAGAATGGACTGTCGTTGTTTACATGCCAATCTGTCACCAGTGCAGCAGAATCGGTATCATCAGCAACATAGAAGAGGCCGTGGGCTTGCGAAGAGCAGCAGTGGATTCATTGGAGGTATCCTCCATATCAGTATCGTGAACAGAATCAGATTCCTGAGACATTTCAATGTCAAACTCCTCGGTAGAAACCTCTACCCTTGGGTTAACGGGGCAGGAACTGGCTCAGAAACAGGCTCAGGAACCGGGGCAGTCTCTTGGACTGGAACAGCAACTGGCGCAGTTACCGGAGACAGTTCTGAGACAGTTTTGAAACAAGAAAGGCCACAGATAAACGGTTGAACTGGTCAAAACACATCTGAAACAGTTCTGAAACAGTTCTGAAACAGTTCTGAAACAGTTCCGAAACAAGAAGAAAGGATTAGAGGAACAGTTCTGGACATGAGCGGAGTCTATACTGAGAATCTAGGCGGTTTTGGTGTATTTCCTGATTCCAAATTGATCTACACTTGGTGACTGGACAATGTCGTTACCAAAGACCCTAGCTTCAACAGAACTTTATCCACATCCAAAGATCGAAAAGAGAGCTAAGCCAATGATGTCCAATGATGTCCAATGATGCCCAATGATGCCTATAATGACACTAGAATAGAGTGGTTTATCTATCCTCCATTACGTCTTTGTGGGGGTGCAATCCGCTCAAATGTCCAGTTTAGAGGTGAAGGTTATAAAAGACAAAGTACCAATGAAACGGACCAAAGAATCCAACTTCTGGGTTGGAGACTGATTGAAACATCTGATGACATTTCAATAATCTGAATGGCTAAGATTAATTACTGTGATTCTCACTGTTTCATTGTTCATTTCTTGATTACTGTGACTAATGGTACCATTGAATATTCCGAGAATGGTTAAGGTATCGATGCCAATGAAGACAGTTAAGATGGACGCAGCTTTAAGAGTGGAAGAGTCACGTGGATGAACTGAGGTGAAGATGGTCACGTGATAATCCAAATATCAAAGAGAGAATTACTTTAATGAATTCGATTTGATCTGGTCCATTTAACGTGAACCGAGTCTAGAAACTGGAACAACTGTGAAACAACTGTGAAACAACTGTGAAACAAATGTGAAACAACTGTGAAACAAATGTGAAACAACTGTGAAACCGAGTCTAGACCTTTGAATCTAGACCCCTCGGATTCAATCCACCAAAGGGGGTTTTATCTGAGTTTAATACATAGAGATACCCTTTGAGAATGAATCATGTGATTCCATGGTTAATGATTGGGTGTGTTGGTCACATGATACCGATCACATGATACCGATCACATGATACTACACGTGACTGGAACTCAGGTTCAGACCGACTTGTAGCTGCCAGATGACTATGGGCTCTGCTCTGGTCATGCATACGTGCGGCAGAGATCAATGGCTGTGAAGGTTCTTCCTCGGACACTGCGAGAGAAGAGTAGCCACAGCCAACATACTATCACGTGATGGGCGATTGTAATCTTAGTAAAATCTGTACCAGGGGTGATGGGTTTGATTATAGGGCAGTGATAGAATAAACCCGTGCACCAATAATTAGTATAGACCCGTGCACCCGAAAAGAAAAGAAAGACCCGTACACCCGACATGGGTTTACCCTCGATTCTTGAAATCCGGCCAGTTGTACCCCCGGTATTCAAGTGGTGCCGCACCTGTTTGTAACCCCGGTATTCAAGTAATGTAAGTAGCCCCCGGAATCCCAGTAATGCGGTGGTTGCACCGCATGCAGCCCCCGGTTTTGATGGTCGCAGTGACCGGTTGCACGCACGCAGCGGGTCGCGCTCATCGCAAATTTTCTTCTGTCGCTTCCTCCTTCCCGCTAATCATCTAGAGGGCTACGTCTAAACCTGGTCTCCTTAATCCTTCCATTCCTGCAATTGTCACTTCAGCAACTCTAAGCCGTCCCCTGAATCGTGACCTTCGCGAACAGATTGACCCTGAAACACCCCTGAAACCAACGTGAAACACCCCTCAAACATCAACCATCAACCATCCATAATGAAGTACGTGGTTGTTTCCGGAGGAGTCATTTCCGGAATCGGAAAAGGCGTCTTGGCCTCTTCCACTGGGTTGCTCTTTAAAACCCTCGGGTACCGAGTCACGTCCATCAAAATCGACCCCTACATGAACATCGATGCAGGCACCATGTCCCCCTTGGAACACGGAGAATGTTTTGTGTTAAACGATGGAGGAGAAGTCGACTTGGACCTCGGTAACTACGAACGTTACCTCAACATCACCTTGACCAAAGACCATAACATCACCACGGGAAAAATCTACTCGCACGTGATCACACGGGAAAGAAAGGGAGATTACTTGGGTAAAACCGTCCAAGTAGTCCCTCACATTACGGACGCCATTCAAACGTGGATTGAGCGGGTGGCTCGTATTCCTGTGGATGAATCCGGCTTGGAACCTGACATTTGTATTATTGAATTGGGAGGTACTGTTGGAGACATTGAGAGTGCTCCTTTTGTTGAGGCGCTTAGACAGTTCCAGTTTCGCGTGGGATCTTCCAACTTTGCCCTTATTCATGTTTCTATGGTTTTGGTGATTCATGGAGAACAGAAAACAAAACCTACGCAGGCTGCAATTAAGGATTTACGGTCGTTGGGCTTGACTCCCGATATGATTGCTTGTCGGTGTCAAGAGGAGCTTGAAATGGCCACCGTTCATAAGATCGGGATGTTCTGTCACGTGGGGCCTGAACAGGTGATTGCTATTCGGGATGTGAATCTGACGTACCACGTGCCGTTGTTGTTGCAAGACCAGAAGATGATGACGTTTTTGGCCCGGAAGTTGGATTTGGACCCGCTGCTTCTTTCCGAAGATGCCAAAGCAAACGGTGGCCGTTTGATGACTTCTTGGCATACCATTACCTCGGCCCACGATAAGTCTGTGGAGAGTGTGACCATTGCTCTTGTGGGCAAGTACACCAACTTGAAGGACTCGTACTTATCGGTGATCAAAGCCTTGGAACACTCGTCCATGAGGTGTTACCGCAAGTTGAAGATCGAGTGGGTGGAGTCGCTGGACTTGGAGCCGGAAACTAAGGTCCTGGACTTGGCCAGCTACCATAAGGCCTGGCATTCGGTATGCCAAGCAGACGGAATCTTGGTTCCTGGAGGCTTTGGTTCTCGAGGCATTGAGGGCATGGTTGCTGCTGCCCACTATGCTAGAACCAACAACGTGCCTTACTTGGGAGTCTGTTTGGGTCTACAGGTGGCAGTGATTGACTTTGTGCGGACCGAATTGGGCTTGGAGAAATCCACGTCCATGGAGTTCGATGCCAACGCTGACGAAACCACCGCTTCCGTGGTGTACATGCCAGACGTGGACCAGGTCAACTTGGGAGGCACCATGCGGCTTGGTATCCACTCCACCAAGTTCTCCAAGGACTCCGAGTGGTCCAAATTGCGCAAGTTGTACGGAGGTGCTCTGTCGGTGAGGGAGAGACACAGACACCGGTACGAGGTCAACCCACGGCTCATTGAGCAGCTCGAGAACAAGGGCTTGCTGTTTGTGGGCAAGGATGAGTCCGACAAGCGGATGGAGATTGTGGAGATCAAGGACCACAAGTTCTTCGTGGCCACGCAGTACCACCCGGAGTACTGCTCCAAGGTGTTGGACCCCTCCAGGCCATTCTTGGGCTTGATTGCTGCTGCTGCCGGCATTTTGGATGATGTGTTGCAGAGACCGGATATCCATGAGAAGGGTGAGTTCTAAGACTATGATTAATCTACAAGAGAGTACACTAAGTCTGTCTAGCCTTAGTTCTGGCTGATAGAGATATGAGTAGAGGTGATGAAGAATAAGTGGACGGCATAGGGAACAAGGCGCGATCACGTGATTAGTTTTGTAAGCTTATACAGTATATCCTGCAGACAACACATCCTGCAGACAAACACCCTGCACATAGACAGCCCTGCAGATAACACATCCTGCAGATAAATACCTCCATACGACCGCATCTCTTCATCCCCCCTTATCAAATTAAACAAAGCAAACAATGGATAGTTCCAAACTCAACATAAGCACCCTGGGTAATTTTAAAGCCCAGGAATTTATCTGAAATTGGGACTGCACATAAAATGCCCGATTCTAGGCGTTGCGTCTCAGTGACTGCATCTAGTCGGCCATTCAAGGCGTTGTTTTAGGCTTGCATTGAAAGATGAAACGGAAAACTCCGAATGATTCTATGGTGAAGAATGGCATCTGGAAAGGAGGGCAGGTGGTAATTTGCACGTGGTATTATGCACTGTGTGGTGTACCGATGTATGGGGCCGGAATTCGGTCGGAACCGGCCCGGAATCAGTCAGAACCGGCCTGGAATTCAGTCGGAACCGGCCTGGATTTGGTCGGAACTGGCCCGGATTTGGTCAGTCTGTAAGTGCGTCTAAGTGCACGGCAAGCAACGCCTGCACATACCCGCGCTATCTTGATTGCCGAGGCGTCCTGTACACCCATTGGCGTATAAATACGGACCCTTTTCCCGATATTTTTGTTCCCCATCAAAATGAAAAACTACCAAGAACCATCCGGATGTACCTGTGAAATCTGCAAGTGTGGAGACGCCTGCAAGTGTGGCGACAAGCACTAACAGTCAAGCCAAACCATAGACTGCATAGTCTTGTTTGGACTAAATTCTATAGTCCTCTATAGTCCCTGATTTTTATGTTAATAGTCAATCAACATGTTCCATGATATGAAATGTAGTCTTCAAAGTTTTGAATTGCTGGAAAATCCCAAAAAAGCGGGGAAGGCGGAAAAGCGGGGAAGCGGGGAAGCCAGGTAAATGCAGAACCGTATAATAATTAGGCTTCGATTTTCTGGGAGCTCACAAGGGAATTGAAGGCTGAGTCGTCCAAATTGTCGTGCTTCATGACCATTTTCTGGGCCAAGGGCTGGATAGAGGCAAGGTCACGTGACACGGCGATCACGCGGGCCGAGGCGGCCAAGCCCCTATTCTTGGCGAGTTTCGGGAGAAGCTCCGACTTCGATAGCAAGTAGAGGCCAAGCCAGGCTTCAGTGCAGGACCCACTAATTTCAACAGCACGGAGAAACGCGTCACGTGCGCCCTCCACAGCATCAAGCACATCCAAAAGAGCCTCCTTCTTCTCTGGTTTCTTCAGCAAGAGGTAGAGGTGCAGCGTATAGTGGAGGGTGCCGACTTTAGCGAACGCATTGTATGCAGTCGGGCGATGTAAAAGCACCTCTTTCCAGCAAAACACGGCCTTGTCGTAGTGACCCAATTCGGCATAAACATCGCCCAATTCAGCCCAGGCTTGCACATCGGCCGGCTGGAGGTTAAGGTAATAATTCAAGGATTTGGCATATTCGGTCCAGTTCTTGGAGCCGTCGGCGCGCGTGCGAGAAAACGCCGCCAACCTCCGCGACGCCCGCACCTCGTCCGGATCATTGCCCAATGCGGCAATTGCCGCCTTCATATCCCCCGTGGCCTCATAGTACATCAGCCGAAGCACCATGATCTTTTGCGAAGGTCCTTGACCCGCAAACTGGTCGTTGAATCGGTCCAAGTACGACTTGGCCTCGATGTCCCGGTTTGTAAGGAGCAGCACATGGAACTGGAGCTCGTAGATGTCAAAGAGTTCGGAGGCGTCCAAGGCGTCGGCATTTTGCGAGAGGAAAAGCGCCACGTCGGCGTGGAGTGCATCCAAGTGGTCGGCGCCGAACTTGGTGAACACGCCGGTGGCCACGATGTCGAGGTACTTCTGCTTGTCCATGGTGTAGGGGAAAGAAGTGGAGGTTGAGAAAGTGAGGGTGGCTGCGGTGCACGGGTGTGAAGGCCGAATCAAGAAAATCTGGAATTTCAAACTCAAACTCTCCAAGCAAAGAATTGAATCTCAGCCAATAGCATGGGTCAGCTGGCAGTTGACGGTGGAAGTGGCAGTCTTTCAGATGGCGTTTGGCCAATCTCATGTGTATGAATACTTGGAACAGTTATGAGTCGCGCACGACTATGATAGAAGTCAAATCTCAGGGTAATCTCACGTATGATCCAAGTTGAGTAATAATTGATGGAGAATTCTCTTCCTCACTCATCCTCTGTACTCTCTAAAAGTGTGATCGACTGTCTGCCTGACTGTCTGACCGAATGATGACATCACTTGATTGGATTGTGAGGAATTCGTTGTGTCCAATTCCACTCTGTTCGATCTGAACTTGTAGAACAAGTCAAAGAGTTTTGAGTGGTAGTAGAGTAATATTCGAGATCGGATTGTCCTGAGCATTTGATCGCAACGTAGTGATTTAGTCATGGCTAAAAGGACTAAAGTCCACTCATGAAACGCTTCCAATTCATAATGCCCACACTGAATCTTAATGGGTCTTCAGTGTAAGTTTGCAGACCAAGAATAACAGTTGCTTCGAATCAAAGACTTCAAAAAACAAAAAAAACAAAAAAAACATTGTCTTGTGGCCATAAGGAAAAGGCTAGCAATTGAAATCACCACATTAGAGAAACCGTAGCACTAATGCCTTCACATAAGAACACATATTCAGTCAGGATGTGGACCTAGGCTTGTTTCTAAGCATCGTGTTTAAGCCAATCAATCATAACAATATCATCTTCAACTCATACGTCCGTAAATGGTCGCTAGGTTATCATTCTTTCAAGACCCTTCATTGAAATCTCTTCATTTAAATCTCTTCATTTAAATCTCTTCATTTAAATCTCTTCATTTCAAGCCCCTCTATTTCAAGACCGTTCTTTTCTAAACCCCTTCATTTCAAGACCGTTCTTTTCTAAACCTCTTCATTTAAAACCCTTAATTTAAACCCCGTCATTTCAAGACCCTTCATTTTAATTCATGGTTCTATAAGAAAAAGGAGTAAACAAGAAGTAAGACGATTAGGACCTAGAAGACCCAGGGAGTATGAATTGGGGAGTGGAAAGTGGGGAGTGGAAATTGGGGATTAAAAAGGGAGTGGAAATTGGGGATTAAAAAGGGAGTAACAATTGGGGATTAAAAAAAGGGAGTCGAAAAGAGTTGGGGGGAAGTGGTCCTTTTATATTCTTGGGGTTGAGGGGAAGTGGCGTTGTCCCTTGATGCGTGCATATGGAGTTCACCCGCATGTTTCAGTTTTGCAGCCAGGATTTCCTCGCTGGCGTCAATGAGAAATTGCCGCCCCTCCCCACCACTCCTTTTTCTTTCAATTGACAGCAATACCATTTTTATATAAGCCCATGAAACAAACATGAAACACCAGAACATCCGAACATCCGAACACTGAACACCAGGACACCAGAACAATAATACATAGTCTCATTTGTCTAATAATTCTGGTAAATTGTCCAGCCATAGTTATTCGGGTAAATTTTCTGCTGATTCTGGAAAATTAACTAATTCTGGAAACTTGTCTAATTCTGGAAAATTGTCTAATTCTGGAAACTTGTCTGATTCTGGAAACTTGTCTAATTCTGGAAAATTGTCTGATTCTGGAAAATTGTCTAATTCTGGAAAATTGTCTGATTCTGAAAAATTGTCTGATTCTGGAAACTTGTCTACAGAATACTTATTATGGGTGGCGCACGACCTTGGGAAACACGATATTCTGGTTATCACAAACTCATTATCAAAAGTGTATTATTAAAATTGCATTGTTACTTACACTGAACTTTAAGGAATGGATTCCAGGAGGATTAACCTCTTCATCTTTCTGGGCCGCACACGTCCCTAAGCGGAATATAAAGCGGAATATACTCACTTTATATTTTCTTCATACACGAAATATCTGACTAAACGTTGCTGTCACTTTGTGATTCGGCAGAATCTCCTGGCCACGTGGGCTTTCCATGGCTGCAAATCAAGTGCACGGCGAAATGTCCCCTATATGCAGGACCAACCATTTCAAAACCAAACCGTTTCTTCAATGAGATCCCATGTTGACTGAAATCAGCAATTGAACTTTAAAACCGATATCAGAAGCAAAAACCTCCACAACATTTTTGCATTTGCTCAACGGTTTCTAATTGGGTTAAGAGTTCCGTGGCCGCCTAAAGTGGCATCCTTTGGCGATTCCGTCTTGTCAGCTCCTGATCCCAAGAAAATCTAACCACACACATATTTTAAAACCTTTGAAGCTTGATTGGAGGTTTCCGTGGGTTAACCCTTCGTTAAGAAATATCATTGAAGACTGGAGTTCACTAGACGTACTCACGCCACGTTATGTGCAGTCCAAACATCCCCCCAGGCCCTTGGCGGTGTATGGTTTTTTCTAGCTTTTAAAAGAAGCGTAAAGCATTCCAAAGCGACCAGGTCCGTAGGGTTAGGGTATAGCATAACTTGTGTTGTGGGGAACAGAGTATGGAAAGAAGGTTATATGCAGGTAATCATCAGAAGCCATGATATCCTTTTATTCCCACATCACTCAAGTCATCAAGGCTTCTAAGGAACAATGGCTCCTTTCAATTGATCCAGTGCAGTAGAAGGTTATTCTGAGTCGAATATAAACCGCTGCATTCCCCAATTTCCAAGGCCATAATGATTCTTCTTCAATATTTTCTCCCCGCCTTTCTCGCTGCCACTGTTTTTGCAAACTCCACCGCCCTTCACCCGTTGACCTTGTTCGCCAAATTTGCTGGCAATAATGTCCCTCTTTCCAGTACTCTGATGGTGAGAAACGGGCTGGTGCAAGCTTTGACGTTTCAAGTCACACTGGTTCGTCCTATCGGGTTCTCTTTCAAGGACAAGAAAGCTACTACCGCTGGGAAAAATCAAACGGGGTTTTTGGGGATTGCCAATGGCTGGGTAATCCTTTCCCCTTTGGGTAATGCCACTATCTTGGAGTTGGATGATAAATTCAAGATTCGGGATGACAATTATTACGCCTGTTTGATTGGCAGAACGTTTAGGTGGTATATTCGGCATGGACATGCTTTCAAGACCAACAAAATGTGTTTCCACGTTGATCTTCACCTTTTACGTCCCAATGGAACGATTCCTATCGAGGCGTAACTGTGTCTGGAGACCCTGAGGCTGTGACCAAACTTTTTGGGCCGGCTATCATAGACTCATTTCTGATCCATTCAGCAAGTCAATAAATGCTCTGGCCTCTTGATTGTAGATCTTTGTAGCCAGTAAATTGTTGTATTCAAAATAAGACCCTGAAGTCAAGGGCTTGGAGTGACATGACTCTGGGTCTGGAGAATCTCCATAACGAGCCATTTCTGGTAATTCTGAGTTCTTCAAGAGTATAGAAAGACTTAATAACAGATCGCCTCATTTACTCGAGCTTGGTCAAAAATCAAGCAACCGGTTTTTCGTTTCGACTTTCTAGCCACAATCACATTCATTAGCTGCTTCAGGTTCCAGTTCCATTCATAAGCTGCTTCAGGCTCCAGTTCACGTGTTCCACATAACAAAAAGTCTCCTCCATATTAAAACGCTGAAACGCTTATGGATTTCTTGAAGCCAAGAAACCCCAATGTCCCTTCACCTCACCTCTTCCGACTGCAAGACCCCTGTGTCCGGTTTTAGTCGGAGGTCACTTTTCATCGTGCATTTGTTTCAGGGGTGATCACGTCTGTTTCAGATGTATTTGAGTAATTTCTCCCGAGACTGTTATGGAAAGTCTGAAGGTATATCCACTCAGTAAAGGTAGACCTTAGGATAGTCAAAAAGAGTGCAGTCTTCAGACTAGAGTAACGGAATTGAGAACCACAAATACCGATTCGGTAAACCAATTCTGTTTCATCATATTAGTAATCTTCAAGATAACTAGGAAATGTTTTCTTTTCTCCACGCCACTTGAGCAGTGTTGTGGCACCAACCCATCCAATTCCGTAACAGCAGATTTCCATAACAGTAGTGATCATAGATCTTGGAACCACAAGTCACAAAAGCATTTGAAGTGAAAAAGGTGTGGCGCTGTAACATAGCCTCAATAGAAGTCTGGAAGCTGCTTTGGGAAAGAAGAGTGTGTGCTGTTCAGTTTCCTGTTCTCGTCGGCAACACCAAGCGTCAGTATCAAATATACTCTATAGCTCCGGCTAATTTAGGGGTGTATGACTGAAATATTGAAGTAGCAAGGTGAATAAGTGGGGATGGCGTCCTTATATATTCGCAGCGCATGCATGCGCCCAAAAGGGGGGTTTCATCTTTTGCAGCCACGCGACTATATAAGAGACCCGTCCGCACCTCCTCGAAAGCACCCAATTTTTGCTCCTTCCATGCCACGTTTTCTCAGCAACTCATGTCATTATCGATAATGATTAAGGTCTTGATAGGTTTTTGAATGAGACAGTCAGATTGATACGACTTTCTGGTTCAGTTGGCAGCCCCAGAAGCCAAATTGCATCATTAACGACGATAGCAGATCATAGACAAGCTGCAAGTCATACACAGACCTTTGGTGCTGGTAACTCATAATTTCGATAACTATGGGGAATATTATTGGAGGCATGGCTACTTATATACTATTGGGTGGCGAGCTGCGCGCGGCTTACAGTGTTTCAGATGAGGCTGCATTACCCAATCCGGGTGTTTCAGAAATGCGGCAATTCGTTTTGTGAACATGAGAAGTGGGGTAAAGGAATATAAAAGGAGGTTCTTCCCCCCGTATTTTCAGGACCTCTCTTATTGTTGAAGATTATGATGTAGACTTCTTAAGTTAATGATGAGTACTGATTTACACCAAACAAAAGGATTAGCCTCGGGACGAATCTTCAATCTAATACTAATCTTCAGCAAAGAATACTATACGAAAGAGTCGCTATCTAGAATGTTGTACTGTACTAACACTATTCTAGAGCTTTATCTGGACCTTATACTATCCAGAACTGGGTATTGAAATTCGGGACGTGCGCGGCACATAAAGTCACTAGGGAGTGAATTAGGATGAGAATTCAACCAAACGCATAAGTCATTGGCACCCACAATAAAGATGTTATACTATTAACGCATTGCATACAACAGATTTTTTATCATGAGTTCAATTAATGATCATTCAATTTCTTGTGGTTTCTTGATTTGGGGGGGGGCTTACCTGCAGGACAGGCGTATAACGCGACATGATTTCATGGTAAACAGTATGGCAGGCTCCACCCTTTCGCAGACATGTGACCAGCTTTTAGCGGAGCTAGAACATGAGTTTGGGGTACCCGAACTCTGGCCCGATATGGGCCGCAGCTCGGAGAACGTTTTGCCCGAAACAGGCTATTTTTCGGCCGTCTCCGAACTAGCGCTTAAGCTCGACCAGTTGGTCTATTTGAACCGTATCCAGGAGCTCGTGGCACAGGATGCGGACCACATCACCAAGAGGTACAGCGAAGTTTTTGACACGCCCGTGTTTCGGAATAAAAGCAACGCCCAAATCGGGCAATTTCTCGGGCACATGGCCGATTTCAAGCGGCACGACCTCGGGCTTGTTTTGGCCGCGGCATTGCCGCTTCTCCGGCTGGTGTTTCAGGAGAACCTGGCATTGACCAATGCGGAGTTAAGTGTTTTGAATAACATCAAGAAATTGGGGTCGGCGTTTAATGCCCATCCCGCCAACATCCACCGCTTAATTCCGGAATACGAGCGGAGCTTAGCCCAATTGGGCCACGTGGCCGAAAAAGAGACCCAGATCCAAAGTCTCGTCAACGATAAATTGTCGCTGCACGTGACCCGTCTCCGAAGTCTAGCGGCCGAACTCCAGGCTCTAGAAAATACGTTCCAAAACCAATTCGGCGGAGACTCGGACCCGAAACGGCTGCGCATGCTACTACGTGAACATAAAAAGCTCGAGAAAAAAACAAGGCTACTTTCCATACTCACTGATTTGGTCCCGCAGATGGTCTTGTGTCTTCCGATGAATTGGCACGACGACGAAAGGTTACGTGGGATAATTGTGGATTGCCAGGAACTCTCGGAGAAGGTGGGGGAGATCCCGCGGGTGTCTTCCATGCAGGACGCACTATCGAGTGAGTATCAGTGCAATGGATTATAGTACAGACCTTAAGTACTGAAGTCATTCATAATTCTATTGATTCTGTGATATATACAACCAGTAGAGGAGCTGGGACTGGCAGACTAGACAGACAGACAGACGGACTAGACAGATTGGACAGACTAGACAGACGGACTAGACAGACAGACAGACAGACAGACGGACTAGACAGACAGAAAGACAGACTAGACAGATTGGACAGACAGACTAGACAGACAGTCACAAGACTCGACACCGGACTAGACAGATTGGACACTGTCTACACCTGGAACATCCGCTTGTTGACCACGTCCCAGTTGATACAGTCAAACACACGGCGGAGATAGTCGTCTCTACCCGTGAGCCCATAGTCATGGTAGTAGGCCACGTCCCAAAGATTGAAAGCCAAAAGAGGCAAAGTGAAGTCCAACGAGTCGTCGTGGGCCTGCTCCTGCACGTGCTTCAAGGCCGTATACTCATCATCACCAATGACTCCATTCAAGTCCACACTCTGGTTTTTGCCGTAGTAATAGGGGGTACCATCGTTGTGGCACGTGACCAACCGGATTTGCTTATCCGAGCCCTCCACCAAGAAAATCCACCCCTGACCATCGACACCTTGCGCCATTTCCAACACTTTTTCACGTAATTGCTCAAGACTCGTTATACCCGATAATCTCTCCATTAAAAAGCGAGAGGGCTTTGTTTGTTGCGCTTCTTCTTTAGGCGCCAATTGCTGGAAGAAAAAGTGGTTGTTGTGGGCCTGAGAGGCGTAGAAAAAAACGTTCTGCTCGGTGGTCCGTTTGGCGGTGGAGAGCAAAATCTGATAGGGTGAAAGCCCCTCGTGGCGCCCGCCGCTTGTCTTCATGGTGAGTGACGAGGTAAGAAAGCTTTGGTACTGCGTCCAAGCAGAAGCGTATCCGGATTCGGAATACAAGCCCTGCACGCCTGCATAGGCGAACTCTGTATGCCGGGGAAGCGCCGGCACGTGATGCAAGAGTCGTTTGCTTGTGGCCGACTGCACGAGCGGTTTGCTACTCGCAAGGCGCTGAAACATGGTTGTGGTGGAGAGGAGTGGAGAGGAGTGTGTTGAGATGCGAAGTCTTCGCACCACTGGGAAATTGAGCCACACACGCCTTTTCCCACAGTGAACACTTCACCGCCATCACCACCATCACCTCCAACCAACGGTTGCCAATAGAGCCGTTCTTTTGACGGGGTTGGTTTCAACTTGCCTTGTAATGAAATGTCGTATACAGAATATAATCTGTATGCCAAAACGCACTGTGTACAGGATTGCATCCTGTATACACGACAGAAGCCACTATCTGCAGGAAAAACACCGGGAACATATTCAGGCCCCATTCAAAACGGCAGTCTCCACTCTTTTGCTAATAACCGGAGTATTCTGAGAAACCCAATTGGAGTCCCGCAAAAGTTTCTTCGGGTCCGAGCTTCGGCCGCTCACCTTCCTTAGCAACGTCTCGTAGCTGGCCTCCTGGCACTTGTATTCCCGCATCACGAGCCCCGTATCGAAGTCAATATACACCCGGGTATCTCTGATCCGAAAGGCCACGTCGTCGATCCGCATGGAAAAACGCCCCAACAAGAGAAGACACGAGGCCATCACGCGCACCTTGGTCAGGTACATGGAGATACCATTATCGCCCAATTCGTCTTCAAACAAGATAGACTCATCAAAGAAAAGAATGGGGTCTTGGCGGACCAACTTCTCGAGCGGAATCTGCTCTTGGCTGGGCTCGAACTGCATCTGTGCCACGGTTCCGGTATAGTTGGTGGAGTAGGTCCAATCGTAGGGTTTGACCGATTCAAGTGGAGGCAGGTCTCCAAGATCGGAATTTTCTCTAGTTTCACGCACAGTTACTGCCCTGTCTGCTTCTTTCTTGTCTGTTTTGTCGATTTCGTCGTCTTTCTCTGCCGAGTCTTGGGCCTCTTTCTGCTCGGCCTTGGGCCGTGTACTGAGCCATTCCTTATAATAAGCCACCTTATAATCTGCATGCAGAGCCAACGAGTCTAGGGCATCCAAAGTATTGAAGTCAATGGAGGCTCCGGTCTTTTCATGGTACAAGCGGACGCAGTTGTTGCCGAAAATCATTTCCGGAAGGGGAAAGTCATAGCGAGAGGCGTTCAACGCATCGAGTTCATCCGACAGGCAAATGGGGCCTTTGACGGTGAAGATGCTCCAGTCGCCGATGGTGATCGACGGCCGTTCCTGTATAGGGTACGTGGCCTTGGGCAGCGGGATAATTACTGTTCCACATGAGGCACACTGGGGATTTTTGCACGGACCAACATGAGATTGGGCGGGAACATGAATAGAATGGTTCGGGGAAATTTCCGGGTGTTTTGGTGGAGTTTGGGCGGTTTGCATCGGAAACGAGGACGAGGCATTGAAAGGGGGGATTCGGGAGGAGTTTCCACCAGATTTCAGCATAGTTTGAGCCATTCTAGCACTTCCCAAGGTGGTTGGAACGATTTCCGGCCCTTGGTTTACCCCAGATTGACTTTTTCCCGGAGTTCTAGTGGTGGATATAGATGAAGAGTCCTTTTTCAAAGAAAGCTCAGTGGGAAGGCCCAACCCGGGCCCGTTTGGACGGGAAAAAAAGGGATCCGATACAACTGGACCCGTAGAATCCAATGCAGGCTGTTGCAGCCTCCGAATCGGAGCTTGGGCCATTCTACCATGGAGGCTGGCGGATGTTTGCTGACGCAGAGGCATTCTTCCCAGCAAATGCGTCTCCACCGAAGCACGTGCCAGGGAGGCTGTAGCCAGAAGATTGGCTTTTGATATAGATGCTTTAGGCTTGGAAAAGTCGGGGTCCATGGTTGGCGAGTCACGTGGCAAGGAAATTGTTGAGGTGATATTATTTCGTGGTGCACGGGTCTGCGACTCACCACTAAACAACGCCAAACCACCCACCAAAACCACCAAACCCCCACCGTGAAAGTGGGTATTTTAAATTTCGGTCTCGTTATATACAAGCCTGGATGGACTTGCTGGCTAGGCACATGTCCTGCATACAGACAGACACCCCAATTGAAATGGTTGGGGTGAGGTGTGTACTTACATAATCAATGTGGGAAGAATGGGCACGTGACCCGAAGTAACAACTTGGAAGAAGTTCTACTTTTATTGGCGAATCGGTAAGAATGAAAAATGGGGTAATTGGACTTGATATGGAGTGGACTGCATATAAGCCCCATGCACACCCTTAAATCTGTATCACTGCATTAATCCCCACGTGTATATTTATACCAGGACAATAAGGGTAATCAATGCTAGAGCAGATTCGGAGGCACCGTTTATTTGAAATATCTCTGAAACTACTACTACTACAAGTAGTGTATATAGATGTTTGTATATACAGGAAATACTGTATACAGACCATTATATACACTACTGTTACCAAGCCCCATACTCTACATATACTGACCCTCCCGTATACAGACCCGAAGCCGAATGCAATTGGTCAGTTCAGTGATTCAAATGCAGAAGCCATGGTGTGGCTTTCTATGGCAGTGTGCGTCACGTGACTCACGGTGAGAGTTGATGTCAATAAAAGTGAGTAGAGTCATTGAAACTCCAACAAAGCAGGACCCAATTGGTAAAGCCCAACGATGACACCATATTTTTTTAATCTCCTCAAATCGATCCCCTCAAATCGATCCCCTTAACTCGATCTCCTCAAGTCGATGTCCTCAAATCTTCGACTCTTCAACAAACTTTGAAACTCCTAAATGGGTCTGTAAGGAAACGAACCAAAACCAGTTCCAACTTGCCTCAAGTCATAATTAACCATGGACTATCCATAATAACTCTCAAGCTTTTGGGGCCGTCCAACTGTGTTGCAGACGTATTGGACTGGAACAGTAAGACCAGAATCAATGGTTTTAACAAGGAGAGATCTTAGGTTTTGGGGTTTTTGGAATAGCAGTCTTTTTAATCCAGTCTTTTTACCCCCGTCTTTTTACCCCCGTCTTTTTACCCCCGTCTTTTTACTCCAGTCTGTGGCTTTTCCGGTGAAGTGGCGGTTCGCGTGGCGGTTATGTTGGCAATGCTTCGAATTGGTAAGACCAATTTCCGAGAAGTTCCCTTTCCTTGTCCCCAATATCTTTGCATTGAACTTGGACCGATCCAAATTCTTTAATTTTTCTTTGGTCTTCTTGAGTTTTTCTGGAGTCCGTTGGTCTTCTTGAGTCCTTTGAGTGGGTCAGCCAAGGCTAGACTGATGGGAATGTTCAGTCGGGAATCAGTCAGTCGGAGTCACTGCATGGAGGTTGATGAGTCATAGAGTTATGATAAGGGTATGAGGGTGAGGGTTAGTCAAATGAGGTGGGAGAATGAGAATAGACTGTCGTACTAATTTATAGTACGAGTTGGGCCGGTGATGGCTGACCACGTGACGTGGGGCTGTGTGCAGGTTTCACATGAACTAGAGAACAAGCTTTCAATAGGCTCTAAGGTGAATTAGCTCCAGAATGGATTATGGAGGAGTGGCGTTGAATTGCTGTATCTAGTGACTCTGTAACTAGTGACTCTGTATCTAATGATTATCCTGGATATAACGATTATCCTGTATATAGAGTTCATCTTGTATCTAGGGACTTCTATATATAGAGCCACAAAGGACAGGACCATTAATGGTAAAGTTATTTGTTGAACCTGTGAGGAGGGAACCCATCGCACGTGATCTAGTATACAGGATGCAAGTGAAAATGTGAACTTCAATGAATTCCTGCATACGGTCAAATGAATCCCGAAGCTGATACATGGGGTGAGTTCAGCTTACCTTGTGAATAGGTACGAGAACGTTGATGTTAACGCATAACTCCATAAGAGTCTGCAGCCTCCTGCAGAAAAGCTCGTAGTTTCTGTACCTGGCAGTCAAACCCATGCAAGATGTACAGCTCGCATAATCAATGCACATCCCGCATAACCGTTGTACATGTCGCATGCATTGGCCGTGAGTAGCACATATCTGGTTATGCCTACCTTCTTCCCTTGCACATCCAGTACTATTGTCTTTTCTTCGCCCCTGCTGACCTTCCCTCCTACTCCTTCTCATCTGTTCCACTTCGTTCAATTCTCAGATACAAAAATTATTCCTCCACCCTTAATACTCACAGGGTACTGACCAAACGTCTTGTGGGATATCATCTCTTAGTATCCTGACGTCACCTTTCCATTCGGCTGAATAATCAACTCGACAACAGTACCCTATTGCTGACCTATCATTTGCAGCTCCAATGCACTTTTGCATAGCCTCCAGTATATCCTTCTTTAATACTGCTGTCCGGCAGTTCCATATCGAAGTGGTTTGAGTACTTATTGCAATGAGCATTCTTCCCTGCTGATAAACCCTCCCACTGCATGAATGACCCGAGTGGAACTTTACCGCTGCCCCGATTTGGTCCACGTTTGGCCCAAACCCCACCCAGGCAGTAACCTTGTTACTCCCATGGGCTAATGCTGCAAACCAGTTTTCATTTAGCCACACCCGTACCTTTCCACTAAAGTTTTTCCATTCCAACCCCATGTGTTTACATCTGTAGTCCAAGTATTTGTTCAGCAACCTTGCTTCCGGGCAGATTATTTGCTCTCCAATCAGGGCTCTTGTAGGTCTGCTCCGGCCTAGTCCCTCCGTTTGCTGCTGCACACTCTCTGCCACTTTGGCTCTCACACTATCCAATGTGTCTCCTATTTTCACTTGGTTCATCAAGATAGGTAACACATTGACATTCGCTTGGTCGCCTGCGTCTCTCTTTTGATGCGGCTGCTCTCCTATCTTGGTGATGGTTCCACCCAATTTCTCAGGCTGATCACTTCTTCCATTTTCATCCAACTCTCCTAATCCGGGGGTGGGATCACTGGTAAACTCGTATAAGAGGATTGGTGGGGCGGATGAGGATTCCACTGCGGTCTCTGAATCAGCGCCACTCTCTGAGTTAGCTAACACTTTTTCCACCGGGATGGGATGAGTGTTTGGCTCGACGCTCGAGTAAGCTGTTGTTATTGCTATGGCTAGAATCAATATTGTGTTGTAGTGCATTTTGATTGGTGGTAAAAATTGTCATTTGGGTTGGGGGAGGCTGAATATTTATATTCGTTTTAGGGGGGCGTTTTCACCCTCATTATAACATGCATGTGCGATGCACCTCGCACATGTTTGTGGCTGCATCTGACATGGTTGTGGATGCATCTAATATGGTTGTAGAAGTAGGATGCAGAGATGAAACAATTATATAACTGTTTTAGTGAACGCATTAGTCAACCCATTCCTTGGATACAGGCATATTAATGCACAGTCAGTACCATGCAGTCAACAGCATGCAGTCAGCAACATGCAGTCAGCAACATGCAGTCAGTAACGTGCAGTCAACAACATGCAGTCAGTAACGTGCAGTACTTCCTGTTCAACAGATTTACAACACAAAGCGGTGGCACATATAAATGGACCCACATCCCCATTCCTGAAGGAGGCTCCATTCATTTTTGTCCAATACTTGAAATCAGAACTTCCCTTGCCAAATCACCTTTAACCCTTTTTATCCTCTTTGTTCGTTAATACTTACCCTGTGTCATCCCAACCTTAATTTGTCTTTAGACAATTGGGTGTATCGTGTTCACAGCATGACCACTGTCACTAGGCAAGATATCCCTTGTTTTGACCGGAATTGATTTTGTGGGAAAACAGGAGGAGCGGAATGAGATGGAATAAGGAAGTGTCATGAACACAGATTACAGAAGACCACTTTCCACCCTATGTCATGCCAACATTACCTTATGAAGGACCTTGGGTTCCTAGGAATTCCAGGTCTCTAGGTCGATATCTGGTTCAAGGGGTGTACGATTTGATTGAATGAAACATGTGCAGAAACCATTTCCACAGCTATTGTTTAGGCAAAAAAAATATCTGACTCCCAAAGCAATTGGAAGAATGAAAAATCCCCTATTCTTACCTGAGATGGAAATCAGGCCACATTGTTCTTCCCCATCAGCATTTCATGGCATCCTGAAAACCAGGCCATTGTTTTTTGCCTCTTTCATTGACTGTTTGGGCGGAATTCAGTTTAGGGACTTTCTATGCAAACTTGGAAGGGGTATGTTTCGCTTTCCAGAACTCCCTATACAGGCTTCAAGTATCCGGTGAGCTTCACTTTTGCAAGCAATCTGGCTGACCTACCGAGTTCACTGGAGCTGAAGACAACACTACGCTTATGGTTCCAACGGGGAAGTGGTAGGCTTCATGGCTTTTTTCCACTGTGGCTTTCTTTCACTATGGAGACTTGATGCCTGTTGTGACAGTCAACTTTCCAGGGCTTTGTTTGCAAAGTTCAATGATACTATGGAACCACTTGAATCCTGTATCTACCCACATAATGAACCCTTCCAAAGATGGTTGCAATAGACGATCTGATTCCTGTCTCAGTCCTATTTCGTAGCCCAATTGGATGTTGGATAAAGGTGGAAGGGTCCGTAATGCCATTACTTTGCTGCGGTCGTATGGCTAGGATATCTTAAGGGCAAGACATCATTACCACAAGGGGAAATTCTTAGCCATGAGTAGCTGGAGATCTACTTCTGGCATCATGACAAAAGATAGAGCAATTTGAAGAAAGTGAGAATGGATTGAAAGTCTCTCAGGACCAAATTGCACTACCTTTCCCATCGGTGGTACAGTCCTCAACCTAATTCCTCTGCCCCAAGGAAATGACTACATTATTGACGAATTAGACAGTCCAACAAGTCAAGCCCACTCTGACCCTGATACTGAGCGCAGGCCAAATTGTCAGGTGGCTGCATATGTGATGTACTAAGATTATGATGGACCTATTTGAATCTTGGTGCTAATATGGTCCACTTTCCCACATGAGAAAATCCAATTGGCTTATACAAACACCGAAACGAGTCAGTGCAGGAAAAAATACACTACTTTATGCAGTGCAGCTGGTCAGCTACAATATGCCATTATTTCTAAGGTATATTTTTATTCCTGTATTTAGATACGGGGTAGTGCAGACAGGCCATTACTGACTAGACCGACTGTACCGACTGGGCTACTAGACAGAGTCGACAAGTACGCATTGTTATAGCTTCATTATATTTAATGGCTATCTTTCCTACCAAAGTTGTTCCGTGTGGAATACCTTTTTCAGAACAAGTATTGGATAAATAGGTGGAGGTGGTATATGCAGGACTACTCAAGGATATAAAAGAGAGGACACCAGACCAAACTGTTGAGCATTTGAATATATGTGAAAATGACTGCCCAGAAGGTTGAAGATGAAACAGGTTGAAAATTGTTGANTACTCAAGGATATAAAAGAGAGGACACCAGACCAAACTGTTGAGCATTTGAATATATGTGAAAATGACTGCCCAGAAGGTTGAAGATGAAACAGGTTGAAAATTGTTGAAGAAGACAGAAGATGCCCGACTATGTGCAGGATCGCACAGTATCTGCAGGATCATACCTTAGTACATGAGTAAATGGTTTGTGATTCTAGACACATGGGCTAATCACGGCTCAAAATTGACTTAATTTATGGTATCGTTTGTCCCTCTGAAATTCCAAAGTTTTATATGGCTGACGGGTCTGGAACCGGGAAAACTGACTCCCATGGGACCTGCACATAGCACGCTCCTGCACACTGGAGCGAGCCAGGCGATTATTCACTCTTTTAAACCCAAAAAAAAGTCATATCCAAAAATCCAATACTGACATTTATGTTAGGTGGGGTATAGTAATGGTGTGCTTTATTTCTGTTAAAAGTGTGAGAGTTGTAAATGGAAAGGTCGTGAGTATATGCAGGACGCGACATATAAATATAAAAGAGTATAAGTGTTCCAATCACGTTCGAAATATTAACTGAAGCTGTATACAGAAAACAACTGATTCCTACAAAGAGAATGATCATTGGAACTGAATACAGAAAACAACTGATTCCTGCATACAGAACATTAACTGGAACTGTACACAGAAAACAACTGATTCCTGCATCCAAGACCATGATAATAAAGAAACATCACAATTCAAAACTATACAACGCTCTAAATTGATCTAATTCAGTCTAATAAAATCTTGAAAGGAGTCAAATTAGACGAAGGTTGGACCAATCAGAAGAGGTTCTAAAGAAAGAAAAAAAACATGCCAAACAATGAGTGTTTGAAATTTCGAGATTCCGAGTCCATTTCCTTGGATTTCCTCGGATTCCCATTGCATTTTTCTTCTTTCTTCTTTTTTAGAAATCCTTCTTTACTAAAAATCCTTCTTTTCATTCATAAAACTGCTAAAATGAAACCGTTTCAATACCCTTCAGAAGTGACCGGGCAGATCTCTTTTTGCATAGACCACGAAAAGAAAAGTTTCCAAGACCTCGTGAAATTCACCATTAGAATTTTCTCTAGGACATTTTTTGTTGTATGCAGAAGTAATTGGTTTGAATTACTTGTTTCATCTGCGTCCTGCATCCTGGCGCACGTGAGACCAAACCTTCTCGTAGCTTCAACAACTGACTCAAGGTCAACATGATAAATTATTATTAGTCATTAGTCATATGTGATAATTCTGGAACTGGGTGAAATCAGAAACTGTCTCATAAGAGCCACTTGGTGTTTTCTCTCTTTTTCTTTCTCTTTTTCTCTCTTTTTCTCTCTCTTTTTCTTTTTTGATCATTGTCTTTTTCTTTTCTTGTTGAGATTTGAATGCTTAGTCGAGAAATTGACAATAAGACTATGATGAAACTACAATTGATGCTTGACAATGCTAAGAAGTATATCGTTGTCGCGCTTGTATGCAGGTCCCGGAACATCAACCTCCATTGGCTAACATCCACTGGTTCCTTGAATATCTGGATACCTTTATAGACTGTTGGAAACTGAACCCGAGTTGGAGATGTTCGTTTTGGTCACCTCCCCTGGATATAACCTGAGGAATCCCCAGGAAACTTCTCCATTTCTAGACACTATTCTTTCCCGAAATTCTGATTGTCCATGTCCCCTAAGGAATATGCACTCTCCATTGAGTTGTTTCCACATCCAATTGGTTCGAAGCATTAGTTTCGTGGCTCTAGGATTGCGCTGGAAATCATATAAGTAGCAGTTTTCTCTCTGTCTTTCTCTCTCATTCTGCTCATTTTAGAAACAAATGAATTTCCTTCAATATCTCCTTACTTCTCTTTTTGCGGCCATTGTTTGCGCCGAAACCTCCTCCGAGTATCCGTTGTTCTTGTTCGTCAGCATCAAAGGAGAAATGACTCCGCTCTATGCGGAAATCAATGAGTTCGGAGACTTGGCCATGGCCCATGGAGATCCGTCCCAGAGCCCCCTTGGGTTCAAAATGTTCGGTAATCAAATTGTTTCTCCACAGGGAATTTTGTCGGTTGAAGCTGACGCTTTGATCGTTTCGTCTAAGGACACAACAAACTGGATTCTCGATTCGTATAACCAGATCATAAATGATGTGTTTTATTCGCATAAATATACCGGACCAACAGTTCATATTATCGCTATTGGAGACCGTTATAGGAATGA